>PVJL010002996.1:0-173039 GCA_004026885.1 Lyroderma lyra | reverse complement strand
TTGTTGCAAATGGGATTCTTGAAATCAGCATTCTCTCAATTCCTTTGTCAAAAGTATTACATCAACAGATGTCCCGGATGGAGAACACAGAATGCAGAATGGGAGCTCCATGAGGAACAGTGGAGCTCCAAGTCCCAGCCTTGCTCACCGAGCTCCAGAGACAGGCCAGGAGGAAGGCCGAGCCCAGGGCAGGAGTGTGTGGGGACAGGGAAGGCCGGTTAGCAGGCTCTGGAGATGCATCCCAAACATCCGGGCCCCATTGCTCAAGCAGGACACCAGGCTCCAGAGACATGCTGAGCAGAAGATGAGGGGGGAAGCTTTATTTTATTTTTGGATTTTGTCAAATCAAAAGAATTTGGGAAATTATGAGAACTGTTGTGTTGAAACACAGACTCTGCCAGGTTGGCATAGGCCTGTTTATAAGTAATTCAATCTGAGTCAGGGAGGAGCCGCAAGTGTGCGTGCACGCACACACTCACACACTGGCACACACACTCGCTGCCTTCCCAGACCAGTGGTTGGAGGAGGCCTGATCTTCCAGTCTTGATTCCTGAAAGAGTGCCCAAGGCATGTGGGCTCCTGGCCAGTATTCATTCATCCCTTCACTCGGGTATTTACTGAGCGCCTACAGTGCATCAGGCATGTGATCGGCTCTGGGGATAACATGGGAGCACAGCAGAGGGGGTCCCTCCCTTCACAGTACTCACATCCCAGGGGGCTATATGGCTGATGGGAATGGGGGTCCTGCACCCTCTTCTCCCAAGCCTAAGTAAGGAAAGTGGGAGGCGGGTCAGGGAAGTGATGGTAGAGGAGAGTAAGGGGAAAGGAGGCAAGTGGCAGATGCTGATGGCTGCCTACCCATCCACCATCCACACTTCCTGATTTTGTTCTTGCCCAGGTAGCAGCTGGGGATTCCTTGATGTTGGGGCAATGTTGGGGGAAATATCTTGCCCGGTCCCAAGGAATAGATACATCATTATGGGTCTAAAGCAGTCACAGTCATCTCATTACCCTTGAGCAGTAATTGACTTAAGCATGTGGACCTGTGACCCACTTCTGGCTAACTGTAAGAACTCTCCTGGAGAGGGCTTTCCCCCCATCAATAAAAAGACAAAGCCCTTCTGCCCTTCTCCCATCTTCCTACTAGAACAAGGACCAAGTGCCTAGAGGTGAAGACACCCTTTTAAAACCATAAGACAGCATGTCAACAAACAAAGATGACAGGACTAAAAGAACTTGGCATCACCGAACCACTGCACCAGAGCTGGACAGCCCTCCTCTAGGCACTCATCAGGTGTCAGAAAGAAGAAAAAAAAAAGCCCTATTTGCTGAAGCTGCCTTTAATTGGGTTTTCTGTTACTGGCAGCTGAGGGCATTCCAAAAGGGTCGGAGACAGGACCAGCATGAGAGAGCCACGTTGTGGAGGATAAATTGGGTCCCAGCCACAGGGAAGGGCAGTGGAAGAGCCAGGAAGCAAAGGGTTCAACTAAGCTTCTTTCAACAGAGAGGTCTCCGGGGCAGCGTGTACTTGATGAGAGACTGAGAGTATGTCAGTATGAGTATGTCTAGTGGGGGGCTACCTCATCTCCCGGGAGGGACTTGAACACCAAAACTCCTTTTTGAAGAGGATGTACCAGGTCATTCCAACCCCAATTTCTTGCTTTTCAATGCAAGTTGGTATTAAAATTGTATTCAGAGGATCCAGTAATACAGGACCTTAAATCCTGTGTGTGTGTGTGTGTGTGTGTGTGTGTGAGAGAGAGAGAGAGAGAGAGAGAGAGATCTTACTTTAAAGTTGCTACTGTTGCTTCGTGTCTAGTAAGAGTAGCATACAGCTGCCTAAGCTTGAATCTAGCTACTCGCAGTGTAACATTAAGTTCCATAACCTACATGTGTCTCGCTTTCTCATCCTTAAAGTGGGGGTTAGTATACTATATAGCCTCTACCTCATAGGCCTATTTTGAAGATTAAGTTAATTAATTCATTTAAAACTCTTAGAGCAAGTGCCCAGAACATAAATATTCAAGAAATATTAGCTAATATTGTTGATAATTTCACTGATTCTGAGATGCATGTGATTGCACAGTTCTAACATCTCTGAAAGTGTGACATGTCCTTCAGAGGATGGCAGGTCATAGATAACTGAAAGGATTTTTTCTTCCTTGGTGAAGCATTGACTAAGAATTCTTTTTAATCTGTAGCATCTTAGATTCAATGACATGTGAAATTATTGCTACTGGAGATCTTATTGTTGTGAAAAGGATTATTTAAATAGTCTGTAGGCATAAAGATATGAGGGCTGTCCAGAAAGTGTCCAGCCATGTAATATGAAAAATAGAGGCATTTATGGCTGGATTTCTTCCAGACAGCCCTCATATATTAAAGCAAGTCGACACCTCATTGTCACGGGGAAGTTTTGCAGGCTTGTCAGTGGTCATGCAGCCTAATACTCCTTGTTTGCAGAACTCAAAAGCTTCTGGTGGAAGTTTGGGCAAATTTGCATAGGCAACAAGCAGATTCAGGTGGAGACCAATGTGTTTTGTGTTCAAGGTTATTCAAACATCTGCAATATGGAGGTTGGGCAGTGGTGTCACCTGAGGAAAGGACATTAAAGACCTCCCAAGAAGGAGTTCCCCAATGGAGGGGAGAGGAGGATTAGGACCCCAATTAGAGCTGAAGCCGATGCTATCACAGGAAGGCAAGTTGCTCAGTACCTTATGGGGCAGAGGTAGGCCGAGAGCAGCCAGGGCTGCCATTGGTCTCCAGGTGGCATGCCTGAACCTAACAGAATCCCCAGCGGGGCTGGATCTGATGTATTTGGGGAATTGTGACTTATTGTGGGAGGGTAGGCACAAAGAAGGAAAGGTGTTCTGATAGGAGAGACAGGGCCTATAGTTAGTTTCAAATCGAATAACAAGAATAGCGTGGTCTTATTTTTAGCTCAAACAGGTAAAGCAAGTCATATGAGCAAAATTACTATTATTAATTACTAATAATTATTGGTAATATGACATTATTACTAGCAGCAGCAAACATGTAACAAGTACCTCCTGTGTGTGAAACCCTAGGCTATGCAACATGAGTACATTTCACATTTACTCTACTTAGCTGGGAAGTGGCACCAGTGGACTCATTTGACTGGTAAAGAAATGAGACCAGAGAGGTCAATTAACTTTTCCATCATCACACAGCTGGCATGCAGCAGACTTCAGGTTCAAACTCAAACTGTATGACCCCAGAGCCTGAATTATCCACTATTTATGATAGAAAGTAGAGCTGCTTTTAAATGGCAGCATTCCAGTGGATCCGGACGGCAAGGTCCACTTAGTGGGTGTGGCTTCTCCCCCACCAGCAGAAAGCCCACCACTCCCCTTTAGCTCAATAGCATTCCCTCTGTTCTCTGCCTCAGTGTTCCTCTCTCAGACACCCCTCCTTCAGCAGAGGCTTAGTCAGCTCGGGCTGCCATAACAAAAGACCCTACACTGCGAGGCTCAACAGAAATTTATTTTCTCACAGTTCCACGGACTGGAAAGTCCAAGGCCCCGGGCCCAGTAGGGTTTGGTTTCTGGTGAGAGCGCTCTTCCTGGCTTGTAGACCGCTGCCTTCTTGTGATCTCACATGAAGTGGGGAAGAGGGAGAGAGCGGGAGAGAGGCGGGTGGGAAGGGAGGGCTAGAGAGGGAGAAGAGTGAGAGTTATTTCTTGCTTCCTCATCTTACAAAGCCACAGTCCTATCAGATTAGGGCCCCACCCTTATGACTTCATCCTACTTTAATTACCTCCTAAAGACCCCATCTCCAGATACAGTCACATGGGGGTTAGGGCATCAGCATATGAATGGGGGTAGGGGGAACACAACTCAGTCCATAACAAGAAATTACATTATTCCCGTGTTCTCTAAGGAAGGAAATTTTCCTTGAACATCTCCCAGGTATCTCTAAGACCCCAGAATTTTAGATATGAGAAAAATCCCAGAGGAAATCAAACTCAAACTCCTCATTTTATAAGTGAGCGCATGTGACTCAGAGACATTAGGGGATTTTTCCTGAGCCACACAGCTAGATAATGGCCAAGCTGAGATTGGAACCAGGTCTTCCAACTCATCAGGGATGTAGTGGCATTTGTTACTGGGTCTTGAAGAAATTATGATGATGACGATGACAATCCGAACCTGTACTGTGTGGCAGGCACTGTACAATCTCCTTTATCCACACCATCTTATTAATTTTCACAAGAGCCCAGTATAGTGGGTATGACTCCCCACTGACACAGATGAGGAAACTGAGGCTCAGAGATGAGGTACATAGCCAATTGCTGGGTGGTGCCAAAGTTTAAGCCCAAGCCTGGATCCAAAGTCCCTGCTCCTCTGGTTTCATTTCCCTCTATTTCCACTGATCAGGTGGGCACCCTGGAGGGGCCCAGGGAGGTAGCTCTCTACGGCTGTGAGCCAAGGTGTGGAGCCTAATCAAGGTCATGGACCTCGGGATCAGCCCTGAGGACCAAAAGGCTGCCAGGAGTGATGAAATGGAAAAAACAAAGGAAGGAGAGAAATGGGAGACAAAGCTTGGTGGCTTCCCAACAGTGCGATTGTCCCACTCGGGGAGTTGCCGTTCTGTCTGTTGTACCTAGGGAGCCAGGACTTTTTTTTTTTTTCTCCTTTACCTTCAAACTCTATCTCCCTTTATGGGTAAACTAACCTTGCAGACAAGTACATGCCAGCCCACCCTCCCCTCAGGCTGCAAAGGAAATAAACTTGGCATTTTATAGTCCTCACCTGGCATGAATCACCAAGCCGCCGCAGGCCCAAGGGACAGGGCCAAAGCTGGGTGTCAGGCTGACGGGCTATTGTCTGGAGCCCTGAGAGAGGGAAAGAGGAAGCCCGCTTGCAGGAGGAAGGTCAACAGCTGGCCCTGGCCCAAGAATGACAGAGGCCCCTTGCTCATGCTGCCCCATCTCCGTTTCCCTGGCGGAGAAACAATGAGGGGACACTGTCAGGAAGTGACACTGAACCGCCATTCCCCTTATATCCAGCCTCTGGCAAAAGGAGGTTCCCGGAGGGAATATTTTTAGTTTGACAAATGAAAGCCTGGGACCGAGGACAGGAGGGATTAAGGGAGCTCTTCTCTGACACTCCTGGAGACGGGGAGATGATGAGTCAGATACAGAGGGCTTAGGCACGACTTCTCAAGACATTCCTCAAGCATGAGCACAAGCCAGCCGCTCGAATTCCTCCTGCCGGCAGCCAGCCGGCCTTCGCAGGAGGGGCCGCGGGGGAGCAGCTCCCCTCCTTGTCTTCCCTTCCCCTTGGCACATGGTTGGACAGCAGCTTTGGGAGATCAAAGCGGCCGCCTGTGCCGCTTTCCGGAACTGGGAGTCAGGAGACCTGGGTTCGAGTCCAGGCTTTCCCTCATGCTGGCTGTGACGTTGGGTGTCCTCATTTCTCCCTCTCTGCCTCATTTTCCTCATCTGTAATCAGCCGTATGGTAACACCTCGGAATGAGAATTATGAGGCTGTCCCTTTGAAAAAAGCATGGAGAACACACATGCGACACAGACCTGGTCTTCATGCATTCTCCTAGTGCTCCGTGTTCAGATGTACTCAAAAATCTCACGTTGTGATAACAACGAAACCAGCATTTAACCCTCTCCACGCCTCCACGAGGTAGAGCTCATCACCCCTATCACACAAACGAGGAACCTGAGGTTCAGAAAGGCCTGGAGTGGCTTCACCTAAGGTCACGGAGCTAACGAATGGTAGGCTGGCATGAAACCCCGGCTCATCCTGACTGAGAAGCTCACGTCCCGGCAGTGCTGGCGCCCTGGCTGGGCCTGTAGCAGGCGGGAGCACGGCTCTTATCAGAAGCCACAGTGACGGTAAGATCAAGGCCATGCTCAGGGCCAGGTGCCAATCAGGGAGCCGGAAGGGGAGGAGCGGGCTGCCAGGCAGAGGAAAAGGGCCAAAGACTGCAGCCCGCAGGCCGGGTTCAGACGCCAAGTGCAGGTTGAAGGAGCAGAAGAGGCCACCCCAGCTAGAGCCTGGGCCCCGGGCAGCTGGCTACAGTTGGCTCCAATGCCCTCGTGGTGAGGCGGTGAGCACCGGGAAGGTAGGTGTACTTAAAAGCCAGAATCTGCTCATTTGATTGGAAGAGGGAATGGGGGCACCAACGGTCCGCAGATGGGCTTAGTTCTCACTGTCCAAGCAGCTGGATTGCGTGGGTGCTCCCAGGGACTCAGCGCCAAGTCACTAAGTGAATTCTGTCCAAAATATGTAAGGCCAGGGATGAGCAACTCACTCGGAGGCCCACGTGGCGCACCTATTTGAATTTCATTGGCTGGAAATGGAATTGCACAATGAGTAGTAAAAGGACCTGATCCGTGAGTGCTGCTTCTCCAAAATGCCCATTGTGCTTATTTCATTATTAAAATTTGTATGGTTTCTTCACTCATTAACATTTTTCTCTTAAGTAGATGATCTAAGTCCCAAGAATAACAATTTACATTGGAACTTGATAGAGCTGTTTTGTTTTAAACAGAAAACAAAAGGTAGCCCGTAAGTCTGCCCTCGGGAAGAACTGATGCAGGGAGGGAGGGCGAGGAGCCACCATTCACACCACAAACTCCACTTTCTGTGTCCTCACAGGAAGAGCTCCCCACTACCACCACCACCAAGCTAAGGTCTGAGAGACTTTAGACAGCACCTCTCCTGGGGTCCAGGGCGATATGAACACGTGACAGATCATGTCTTCATTTTTGCATTAGCCACCGAAAACGGTCAGAGTTAATTTTGCATCTTCAGGCCAGGGGACCTTGAGCAAGTCACTTATTCTGTAAGCCTCAATTTCTTTATCTGTAAAATGGGTTCATTGCCACCTTTCCTCATAGGGTAGGGCAGTTGTGAAAATAAAATTAGGTGTATCTGTAATTTACTGAGTACATATATATTATGTATTGAACACCTATTTTGTGACAGGAGCATGCACACACACTTATATACAAGACGAGATCCCAAAAAACTGGAATTATCTTCTGGACGGCAACCCCCTTGTAGTACCAGCTTCCTCTGCTAGGTGAGTGTTCTAGGAACCCTCTGCATCCGTGTACCCGCTGGCATTGTAGTGAGAGGTTGTGTTCGGCTTCAGTGAATGATTTTTGGAGACTCTTTCATTGTGTCTGCCCATTTCATGATGGGTGATTCACACGAACAGTGTGAGGCATGACAATGCGCCTGCCCACACCGCGCTGAGTGCTCAGCAGTTTTTGACTAAAAATGACATGACCTCCGTGCCCCACCCTCTCTGTTCACTCGATCTAGCCTTGAGTGACGTTTTTTGTTTTCCCGGATGAAAAAAGTCCTCAAAGGGAAACATTTTGCCGATGTGGAAGAGGTGAAACAAAAAAGGGCAGGCGCACTAAAAGGCACCAAAATCAATGAGTTAAAAGACTGTTTTGGGTGGTGGAAAAAGCATCTCGATAGGTGTATTGCCACTTTGAGGATGACTGAAGTTTAAACATGTAAAAATAAATACATCATTTCTTATAAATAAAGTCTGGGTTTTGTATGTGTATACGAGGGTTGTCCAGAAAGCATCCAGCCATATAACCATTCCCATTATATTGACAATGGCTGGATTTTTTCTGGACAGCCTTCGTATATATGTGTGTGGGTGTGGGTGTGATAGGTAGATAGATATATAGATAGATATAGATATATGAGGGGGGTAGGTGGGGAGAATGCATGTTTGTGTGTTTGAGAGTTTTTGGTGGGAAGGAGTTGTAATCCACCTCAATATCATGGAGTAGAGCACATCAAAAAAACAAAAAAAGACCAAGTATAAATTTTTTTTCACACTTTTCATCCAAGAAGTGCCTTTATTTCATTTTCTTTCAAAGAACAGGTACAGCGAGTTAGTCCCCTCTCATCCTAGGAGGCGAGGGAGGTGTGTGCCTGACGCCGGGCTGAGCTCTGAAGACTCTGGGTGACTGACACCTGCTCGTGGTGGTGAACTGATTATACATCAAGTTGACAATGCACTGTAGAATTGTATGCCTGAAACCTATGTAATCCTTGCTAACAGATGTCACCCCAATAAGTCTAACAATAAAAATGAATTTAAAAAAAAAATACTGAAATTATTAGGTGTATCTGTAATTTACTAAGCACATATATATTATGTATTGAACACCTATTTTGTGACAGGAGCATGCACACACAATTATATACAAGGGGAGATCCCAAAAAACTGGAATATCTTCTGGAGGGCAACCCCCTTGTAGTACCAGCTTCCCCTGCTAGGTGAGTGCTCTAGAAACCCAAATGGAGAAAACTTGGACTCTAGTTTGTTCTTCCTGGACTCCACAGCTATGCTGACTTCTTTGTCTGCAGGGTCATAAAAGTCCCTTAAATATTAGGAATGCAAGGGTGGGTGTGAGGGGAGTGGGTGCTGTTAGGGCACCAGTGTGGAAGGAAGAATCTTATCTGGGATGCGAGAATCAGGCCTTCGGGGAACTGGATGTGGGAACCCACTACCAAGCCAGGGCACTTCCAGGTATGGTGGGCTTGTCTTCCTTTTGATAGCCACTGACCTTCTTCCCTTCATGGGCATATGGTTGCACGGGGAGCCAGCTTTTCCTGCATGTGCTGTTCTCTTGCTCCCAGCAGGGCTGCTCTCTTCTTCAATTCTTTGTGCCTCTTCCCCATCTAGTAGCTTCTGCTTCTAGAAGACCCAGTGGGTTTCTCCACCTTCTCTGTAGGTCACAAACTTTCAGCTTCAGTTTCCTCTGCCAGCTGCCTTATTCGCTCATCATTTCCAAGGTCAAATTTCCTAAGGAGGAAATCCGATTGTGCCAACTCATCATGTATCTCTAAGCCACCTCGTAGGCCCTGGCAGATTCTATATTGGAGGTCATCGAGTCCCACCTTCTGGTCTGACTCTGTGGGACTGAAGATGGAGAACAGGATCCAGAATCCATCAGCCACCTGTTTAGCTGCCCCTTGAGTAGGGACTATGAGAGATACCTTTCCCTAAAATGCAGGCCCCGTGGTTGACATGTGACAACACTCTTGACACTTCCCAGTTTCTTCCCGTGGTCTCAGAGTGTGATTATTCTTTGCCCTTAGACTGTAGAGTTAGAAAGACTGGAACGTGAATCCCAGTCCTACCCCTGAGCAACTGCTCTATTTTGAGCAAAGAGCCTCTTGGACCCTTGGATTGCTTTTCTATAAATTATGATCCTCATAGTACCAACTTCATTGCATTTTACTGCAGAGTAAACAAGATCGTTAGGACAGCCTGAAGCACAGTAAACACGCAGCACCTACAGTCATTACTATTGCTACTGCGGCTATTGCTCGTCAGGGTTGGGTGGATGGACTCATATTCCAGTTCATTCACTTGAGAAAGCTTCTTAACTCTCTAAGACTCAATTTCTTCCTAAGTACCAAGGAGTGTCTAACGCCTACCTCACAGGGCAATTGCAGGAAGTCAGTGTGTCGGGTATGCAGAGATCTCAAGCAGTACTTGGTAGACACTCAGATTCCATATCAACAAATGCTTGTTTTCCTTCTCTCCCTCATTCTTTATGGGGTGTTCCTTGAGTGTTTTCCTAAGAAGCCAGTCTTCTCCCTACATCATACCTCTAGAAGCATCCTACAAATCTTATCATTAGCTAAAAACTCATCCTCAAGGAACCATAAGATGATAGGGCAGACCAGAATCTTGGAGACCAGGTGACCTCATAATTTACAGATGGGGGAAACTGAGGCCCACAAAGAAGAGGCAATAGACCCCGAGTGAAAGAGTGACCAACCTAGAAATAAGACTCTGCCTCTCCTGATTTCTACCACGTATCCACACTTAATCTGCCCTCAGTAGTTTTCTCCACTTGGGGTTCCCTTTTGTTCTAGTCATCAAGCACATGCACGCACACATGCAAGTGCATGCACACACACACACACACACACACACACACACACACACACACACACCTGTGCTCCCAGAACTATCTCTGTGAAGACTTAAAGGCAAGTGTCTTGAGACAAACTGGAAAGGGAAAGGACAATACCCCAGAGACAGTGGGGAAGCAGAGACAAGCAGACACACAACCTGGTCGCCTGGCAGAGCCCAGCGCCAGCCCCCTTGGTCCTAACAAGAGTCATTAAGGAAGGGAGCCTCTGAGCCATGACATCATGTGAATGGCGGGTGTCTGTGGGCCTTGAAAGTGAAAGGGTATTAGGCCAGTGTGCTGGGGCTAGGCCATCTGGCCCTGGCGGCCCCAAAGCAGACCCTCCTGCCAAAGCACCAACATGAGAAATGAATTTTAAAATTTGACATTATTAAAAACAATCAGCTCCGATTTCAAAGGCTAGCAAGCCTGCCCCTGAGCCGCATGTACCGAGGCCCCACCCAGCCCACCAGGACAACGAACCCAGGACATCAGAGCCTGGCCTAGAGTGAGACTGATGAATTAGCCCTATCTGTAGAGGAAGAGGATGAAGTAACAACTTGGCCAGTTGAAGAAAATTCAGGAACCATTCCTGGCTTAGCTCACATTCCCGACTGCTTGTGAAAATGCACGTGTGTCCACAACTGCTGGATCTTGACAGCAGACCTCTTGTCCTCAGTCAGCATCGGTGGAGGGTCCCCAGCCCCAGAGCTGAGGTTCACGACTTTCAGTGGGAAGACAGGCGGGTCCCCAGCCATCACCACCACCACCCCTCCATCTCTATCTCTATCATCTCTGTTTCCGAAACACCCTGCTATTCTGGTTCAGGTCATATCGCTTCTGAATTGTATTAAGACATTCGTATGGCCTCCAGCTGCTATCCCTCCAATCCAGGGATCCCCAACTTGGGCTGAACAACTGGATCTTGCTCAAGCCCCATCTCATCTTATCTACTGGGTCAGGAACAGAGCCTTGACATTGGTGTGTCTTTAAAGCACCCCAGGAGACACAAATGAGCAGCCAGGATGGGGAGCTCGGGCTGCCGTCCACCCATCACACTGCAACCTGACCACTCGCCCCCAAACACATCTGCTGTCACCTCTAAGAAGAGGGATCCCAACTTCTTCCCTTAGGGTACCAGCTCCTTCACCATCCAACCCCATCCTCCTTTCGTGCCCCATCTCCTCTCACCCTCCTTTATCTTATAATAGTCATCAGCTGAGATCTTCGTGTTCTAAACAAGCCATGTCTTCTGACGCTCAGGCTCAGGCTCTTCCCTTTACCTGGAATGCCTAGCCCACCCTGGAGGGCTTTCCACTCATACCTGGAAGTTTTTTTAACCTTCAAAGCCCAAGGTTAATGTTACTCCTCCTTGCATGATATCCCTCATGCCTCACACAGCATTAATTGTGTCCCGATGATAGTTGAAGCCAATACTTCAGTAGTGCTAATCATTGGGTAGGTGCATCACAATGGTTTGACATATCCTGATTCATTTCATCCAACCCTTCAAGGAAGGTATTATCATCCACATTTCACAGATAAGAAAACAGAGGCAGGGAGCCGTGAAGTGACTTCCCCAAGTTCACATGGCTACCAAGGGACAAGGAGGCATTGAACTCAAGCTGTCTGACTCCAGAATCCACTGTGCTAGAAATTGCCATTTGGTGCTTTATTCTGTTTTTCCATTTATGGGCACATCTTACCCACTCAACACTGAGCTTCTTGACTGCAGGAATTGTGTCTTCTTATAAGTATTGTAATATTATACAGATTATTATTATTATCAGTAGATTAATAGAAATAATAACAATAACTCTAATGTGTGCAGTATTCTCTGTGTGGCCTGAGCATTCTGTACATTATCTTCTCCATAACTCAGCAGCCACGTTGAGATGTGCATCGTCTTCATTTTACAGATAAATCATCTGATTTATCCATGAGGCTCTGTGAGGTTAAAGTTCAAGGTCACCCCTGCCTCTACCCTTAATCTTCTCACTCCATAAGCACATAGTCTAGACACAAAGTCAAGGCTCAGTGATCTGTTGAATTAAACTCTGTGTCTCATTTGTAGGCCCCTACCTTTGAGTTTGAAGATTATAACTTACTACTAATGATCAATAGCTATTATGTCCTTGTGATGTGCTAGGAATGACACCAGGGGCTCCACAGGTACCGACTCATTTATGCCCCAAACCCCACAAGGCGGGGCCCATTGCTTGCCCCAAGTTTCAGATGTCTCACAGGAGACTCAGAGAGGGTGTGTGATGTGCCCGAGGTTACAGACCTGGTTCAGAGCAGGGCCAGGGAGGAGCAGAGGCCAGCTCGTCTTCCAGCTGCCTCTTGGGAACAGAAGCCCCCAGACAGAAGAGGGGGCCAGGTGGGCCACACGGAGAGAAGAGCCAAGAGGCACATGTCACCAGATGCAATTGTCTCAGACACTGCAGCCGAGTCCTCAGTTCCAGTCTGACCAGATTGTCTCTGAAGCGAATGATGAAATGGACCATCCAGTTGCTTGCAGTGTCATCTGATTTCTGCTCCTTCAGGGCCCCTGCACAGGCCCCTGCGCGTTCCTAGTGACGTCATGCAGCTGTGCTCCCTCTTCTTCCCAAGGAAGCTCTGTCATGTGTGGGAAGGGGGAGGGACGGGAGGGGTGCGGAGCCATGATACAGACAGGCTGCCTCTCAGCACCCTCAGGAATGCCTTCAGGGTATGGCCCCACAGCCGGGTTTGGGGAGGATCCCCAGTCAGGGTCAGGTCCTGATAATCAGAAGGTGGATGCCAAGGCCTGAAATGCCCAGGCTAGAGATGAAAAATAATCCAACTGAATAAATAAATCACCAAAGGGAGCAGCAACCACCGTCTGCCAAGAAATTTAATCCCCAATGTGGGGAGAGTTGGAGGGGGTGGGGGTGGAGGGCAGGGGCCAGGGCGGACTGAGGTTCTGAAAAGATTTAATTCGTGATAGGGCCCTAAGATTATGTAAATAGTCTCTTGGTTTCTGTCCTAAAAGGAGAAACAGATGCCAAGGACTCCAAGTGGAGTGTTCATATGAAAATCAATAAGACCCTGAAAATGCCATTTAAAGTGTATATAATTCGATTGTTAGCTGCTCTGGGGGAGGCCCCTGTTCGAGGTTTCCTTTCACGTCAGCTCCTTTTGTACCCTGCTCCCCTGTCCTCTTCCAAAGCCCTACGGTTAGGTGGCGCAAGATGGATGAGAGCAGGACTGGGGGGTTCAGTACACCTTTAACTCAAAGATTTATCTAAACAGGATGAACCATCTCCCTGTCTGCTAAGAGCCTCCAATGACGAGGAATCAGTTTCCTGTTTCTCCCCAGGCAGCCAATACTATTAGTTTAGACGATGCTGATACTTAGAGTGCCCTCACCCTCATTGGTCGAACTAAATTTTGACTCTTTAAGGTCTTGCATTTCTGCTCCTTGGCACTGCACAAAACACATGGATCCTTCTTCCCCACAGCTAGCCCTTCCGGAAGCCCTCTGGGGTTACAAATACGTTGGACCCTTAAAGATAAAAGAGAAGCTAGAACACCTAATGGAAGGAGTTTGGGGTGAGGGCAAGTGAGGGCACCAGTGTTGCAGGCCCACTTTCACTTCCTGAGGTTCAGGGCCTCAGTTATGTCATCTGTAAAATGGGAGGATTGGTGGCTGCCCTTTGCCAATGACGTAAGAATAAAATGAGAAAGGGGAGACATGCACGTTGAAGATAAAACAGTCCTATAAAACTGAATCAATTAAATGCACCCAACAAAGTCATAGAGACGAAGGGATTGCTTTTCTTCCTCTCTGCATCCAGAGGGGTGAACCTGTGATCTCCAGAGCTCCTCCCAGCTCTGATGTGCAAGAAGCCTCGCGTGAACGGCAGCAGAACAGAACGGGAGTCTGCAGACCCGTGCAAGTCAGCAAGTACTGCCCATTTCTCTCTGGCTTGTGTGGCTCCTGGGAGTAGATAAACATATTTCTAGAAGAGCAGAGAAGGAGTGGTAGGGTGGCAGGAGGAAGTGGGGATTGGCGGGGGTGGGGGTCATCTCATTTATTTAACCATTCGGCAAACACGTATCAGGCTTCCAGTGCACGTAGCATATTGGACAAAGCAGGAGAATTTTCCTAGCAGCGGTGAGTTCACCAATAGCCCTCACGAGGTGACTGTACATGGCATGGGAGGGCGAATAATGTCTGCTCCAGGTCCTGATCCCTGGAACCTGTGAATACATTACCTTACCTGGGAAAAGGGACTTTGTAGATGGGAGTAAAGGTCATAAGCAGTTCTCCTGCATTATCCTGGTGGGCCCAGTGTGATGAAGGGTCCTCATAAGAGGGAGTCCGGAGATTCAGAGTCAATCTGTGCTGTTTTAAGCTACTGTTTGTGGTGATTGGTTGCAGAAGCAATAGGAGGGCTGTCCAGAAAGGGCCCGGCCATGTAACTGCTCTCATTACAGACAGCCCTTAAACATGGTTCACAGAGGAAATGTTTTATAGATTCATATACAATTATCTTCATCTATATTGGCATGTGAGGAAGGGGACCAAAAAACCCTAGCATTTATTTATAAAAAATTGTGTATTTATTCTTACATGTTTAAACTTCAGTCACCTTCAAAGGCCTCTGACACGATACACCTACTCAGACGCTCTTTCCTCTGCTGAAAACAGTTTTTGAACTCGTCGATTTTGATGCCTGTTAGTGCTTCCGCTATTTTTTGCTTCACCTCTTCCACACTAGCGAAGAGTTTCCCTTTAAGGACTTTTTTCATCAGGGGAAACAAAAAGTGTCGCTCAGGGCAAGATGGGGTGAATAGGGAGGGTGGGACACAGGGTCATGCCGTTTTTTTGGTCCAAAATTGCTGAGCACTAAGCACGGTGTGGGCAGGCGCGTTGTCATGGCGCACATTGCTCGTGTAAATCACCCATCGTGAAATGGGCAAACGCACTCACAGAGTCTCCAAAAACAATTCACTGAAGCCGAATGCAGCCTCTCACGACACCACCAGGGTACACAGATGCAGACTGTGTCCTAGGACACTCACCTAGCGGGGGAAGCCGGGACTACAAGGGGCTCGCCCTCCAGAAGATAATTCTGTTTTCTTTGGGGTGGGCTCTCGTACATGGGAAGGTGTGCATAGGTTATATGCAAATGTCATGCATTTTATATATGGGACTTGAATAGCCACCAGATTTGAGTATCTGCAAGAGTCCTAGAACCAATCTCTGCAGATACTGAGGGCTGACTGTGCTTATACTCCATCTTCTCCACGAGAATGTGATCTTCATAAGGTAAGGACTTTGCATCCCTGACATCCAGAAAAGCCTGACTCCCCACAGGCATTCAATCAAGATCTGTTGAAGGAATCAATGAATGAACTGAACCCATGATTTCATGAATGCATATTCTTGTTTAAGATAGGAGTCACGTTTTATAAAAAAAAGAATTAATTCAAAGAATCATATTACGTAACAAGTACCAGGGAGGCAAAAATCACTTAAGAGGACACTGAGGACATAAACTAACAGATGTATTTCCTGCTCTTGCAGGGTTTCCACGCTAGCTTGCCGGGATGAGCTGCAGCAGGGCTAAGGAATAGATGAATCCTGTCCCGGAATGTTAGCGATCACATCCACCTCCGCCGTGGCACCCAGCAGAATGCCGCAGCCCAGAGGGCGGAAGTGCCTTCTCCCAGGCCCCGGCGCGGCCAGCTGCAGGAGCAACAGGCGAGCCCCGTGTCTGCCTCCCAGGGCTGCGGTCTCGCGCCTTCCAGCCTGAATGAAGGCTTTGGGCATGCTGACCGCCCAGTTGGTTTCCTTTTACTCCAACCACACTTGGGCCCTGGAGTCTGAAAATCCAGGATGAGAAGCCTCATCCCAACTGTAGCCCCACCCTCCCCACCACCTACTCCCATCCTGTGCTTTTTTTTTCTCTTCTGCAGCACACTGTCCAGGAACTGGGAGGCAGCGCCAGGCAGTGGAAAGATACCCAGCTCAGGAATCAGACCCAGCCCGGCTTCCAACAGACCTGTGTCGATTGCTCATGAACCAGGAAACTTGAGCAAGCTTCTTAATTTCCCTGAGCTCCACTTTTCTCATCTGTAAAATGTGGCAATAAAAAAGAACTCTGTAAAGTGTCCAGAAGAAAGTGGAGTCTCAGGAAATGCTGGGTCCCTTCCCTTCTCTTCCAAGGGATTTATGCCTTAGTGCTGTGGTTTAACATGTGACAAGTGCCCACAAACAGTGGGCACTGTTCAGGTGCCATCAGTGACAAGCTGCCAGGGATCCTATTCTCAAGTGTCAGCCCCAAGTGATCCAGAATAGGTGTCCCTGCAAGAAGACCTTGTCCTCTGAGGTTAGGGTACAAGTGTCAGAACATGAATGAAGGTGCGGAGAAGGGTGGCAGCCCACTTCCAGTGCTCAGGGACCCATGTCCCCATCTCTTTCCGACTAAATCACAGCCTAGCCAGGGCCATGTGATGCCTTTGATGGGCTGTAGGCACTTTTGCTTTCGTGAACCTCTTCCTCCAACAAAGAAATATTAAAAGTCCTGTGTGTCCACTGCATTGGCTTAGAGACAAATAGATGAATATCATAGAACAAAAACTTTCATTCAACATAAACTCTCCTTTTTTCTGACTTTAAAAGAAATTGAAACATGTGCACGGGCCCCTGAAAGTATTGTCTGCCCTGTGCCCATCATACCAAAGGATAAATCAGCCCTCTCATTGCTCACCTCTAAGTGAGGGGAACTCGCTTGTTCTGCAGGGGACACAAACAAGCCATCTCAGTTCATTCTGACTTACTAGAAAGTTCTTCTTCAGAATGAGTAAAAACTTGTGTCCCTTAAGCTTCCACTCTCCTTGGCCCCAATCTTAGCTGTTGGCACTCCAGAGAACAGGGGGACGTCTGTCTTCTCTATAAGAGGATGACTGTCTGGGGTGGGTTGGATGGTGGCCCCCAAAAGATAACATCCACCTCCCGGAACATCTGAATTCTACCCTATTTGGGGGAAGGGTCTCTGCCAATGTCATTAAGTTAAAGATCTCCAGATGACATCATCCTGGATTACCCAAGTGGGTCCCAGACCCAATGACAGGGGTCTTTATAAGAAGCACACAGAAGGGAGACATGAAGAAGAGGAGACCATGTGAAGGCAGAGACTGGAGTTACACTGCCTCAAGACGCAGAATGCCAGGAGCCACTAAGCCCCTTCTCCCCTGGAGCTTCTGGAGGAAGAACAACCCTGATGACACCCTGATTTCAGACCTCTGGCCTCCCGTGAGAGAATAAATTTCTACTGTGAGCCACTCAATTTGTGGCTTATTACAGCAGCCACTGGAAACTGAGGCACTGTCTATTCCATGATGACTCTGTGCCCCCTGCCTAACCTGGGTTCCTGTTCACGGAGTGGTAGCAAGAACACGGGCTTTAAAGTCTGGATTCTGACCCTGACTTGGTCAGTTAATACCTGAGTAAACTGGAAACACTCTTTAGCCTCTCTACACCCGGTTCATTCATCTATGAAAAGGGGACAAAAATATCTACCTTGCAGGGTTTTAGTGAGGGTCAAAAATAATAACTAGAAAGTGCGTGGCTCATCATACTCAACAGCAGCAGGAATCGTCAATTCCTGTTGGACTCCAGTGATGGCCACAGGCCCAGCATAGGTCTCTCCCTTGCTCTGGTTCCTAAGCAGATTAGTCCCAGGACTTGTGGAGAAGATAGGGTGCCCAGAGCTCTGAGGATGTGGAACCAGCACCAAAGAGAGTGAACCCCATAAAGATTCCCGACTAGGAAGTCTGAGGGCCTGGAGCACCCAGCTTCCTTCTCATATTTTGAAGCAACTGAGGGTCCACTGTCTTCTACAAAACCAAGAAAACATTTGATTCTTTCAAGATAGTTTCCTTTGATTTTTAAAAGAAGAGAATAAGGAGAAATGGATGGAGGAGGAGGAAGAGCATCTTCATAAAGAAGAGTACATCCTAGCAGAAGGGTTGGATCCAAAAGGAAGATGGGCAAGATGAGTTGAAGAGATGTTTATCTGAGACACCAGAGAAGGGCGTAAGAGCAGGGAACCACGAGGACTCCAGAAAGCTGGAATAACGAGTAGAGATTATCCATGTGTGCAGAACCATAGGAAGGGTAAGGACTGAGGAGCCCTGGGATGGGAAATGTGAAGGATGAAAAACAGGTGGACAATGTCCCAGATCCCAAAGGATCTCATAGCGCCCCTTGTCTACGGAGCCCTGGCCTTTATCGAATTTATCTCTGTTTATGCAATTACAACTGTCAATATAGATCAGCATGTATCTTCCTGAAAAATGAGGAAAATTAAAAGGAATGCTGACTTGTAAATTCAGAAACCCGAAAATGTTTGGCTCAAGGCTGACCTCTGCCCCCTCCCACCTGGGCCTCCACTTCCAAGTTCCTTCCTTGGGGTTCCTCTGGGTCCAAGGCAGGTGGCTGCAGGGGTAGGAGGCAGAGGGAGGCATCTGAAGGTGCACAGGTGTATCAGGCAGACCTGGGTCCATGCTCAGTGGAAGAAGCAGGTGTAAATTTAGGTATTCAACTCCGGAGCCCACACTCTGAAACCGTGAAGTTGTGTGTGTTCTCTCTTCATCTACAAAATGTGGACCAAAAGACCTTCTTCACAGTCTGTTTGGATTAGAAATAATGAACACACCATCCCTAGCACATCCAAGGCCATTCACAAAAGCGTGTGTTGTGGCCAATGTGACTGTCGCTGGGCCATGGTCTCACCAGCCTCCAAGGACGTCGATGGCTGAACAACCACTTTGTTAATGAGGTACTAACCTTCTTATTCTGATCAATGCTATGCGCTTCTCATAGCGCCCCTTGTCTACGGAGCCCTGGCCTTTATCGAATTTATCTCTGTTTATGCAATTACAACTGTCAATATAGATCAGCATGTATCTTCCTGAAAAATGAGGAAAATTAAAAGGAATGCTGACTTGTAAATTCAGAAACCAGAGGATGTAAATAGTATTTTCCAAGAGTCACATAAATTACCCCATAACTCTATGGTGAGCTTGCTGTTTTCACCCACACAATCCACTAGGATGAGGACAGGGCCACGAATAATAACATCGCTTCTCAAGAGAAGAAATGGCTCGGTGCTCTACGGCGGTGCAGGATGCCTGCATCCCCACAAGAAGCCCTGGTGGACCCTGGTGCTCTAACCCTTCGGCTGCCACCTTTGGATATATCCGAATGAGTATTTCCCTCCTCTGACTGTGGCATTCGCGTTTACCCCACAAGCTCAAAACAAAACAAAACAAAACAAACAGATCCAGGTGTACACTTGTCTTTATTTTTGTGTTTTTCAAGAATAGCAATAGGAAACTTTTATACTTTAATGTAATCATTAATTTTAAATGATAATAAAATGTAGCACCTTAACTGTATTTACTTAAAAATATAAATACTGTAATTGTTGTAAAATTGTTATTCAGTGTGAAACTGTTTCAAGGACTTTTCTCCATTTATAAGATTTTTAAATATGTTTTCCTGTGGCTTGCACTATCAACAATAAATATGTTTTGTATGCCATAATGGGTAACATTTTGTAATAAATTTCTTATGTCATCAATACCATTTAATTCTAATTTAGCTATACTTAAATCTAATTGATGCCATTTAGTATATTTTGAGAATTTTTTACTAAAATTCAATATAATGGTAAATTTATTACCATATAACAAAAATTTAAAATAAAAATAATATCATTTATATACAAAGCAGCTCAAGATGTTATTAGCAAATACATAAAATCATCAAAATATCAGCTTTGTGTGTGTGTGGCTTTTCCTCACATTTTGAAAAAAGAAAAACAAAAAATTTGAGGTCAATTAACGCAGCGAAAGGTTTAAAACTTGGCCCCGGGGCCTGACATTACACAGGCAGGTCCCAGACAATCCTTCTCTAACTATGCCAGGTAAGTAAAGTCTGGATGCTGTGCAACTCACAGCCAGGCTTCACGTCCCTTGTAACCCAAGAATCTGAAGGTTTGGAATCAAACAGACTCTTCGATTTGGAACTCTGGGACCTTCCAATTATTCAGATTCTCTGAAGCCCCGATGAATGGGGATGCAACTTCCTTGGGCAATTTTGGGGCTCAGCTGAGGTGACTTATGGAAATGGTTTAGGCAAATGGCAGAACTCAAAGACTGATACCAATTGTTACAACAGCACATGCTTTTTTTTTAATTTTTGAGAAAATTTTGCACTCCCCAAAAGGCCAATAGTCTAAAGACGATATGTTGGGCCAACAGCACCACCTGGCGGTCAGCTGTAAGATCTAGCAAACCTTGCCTCCATCTTCGGACTTCTCAGCTTTGGAGATACATCATGAAAAAAGAAGACTGCCTCCACAAAGGGACTTGGTTGAAAGTGACCCTGCAGACAGGAAGGAAACATAACCTGATCTATTTATAACTCTTTCCTAATGGAAGAAAAACTGGTTTAGTCCACCTGACAAGACAGGCAAGACATTTCACTTCTCTGAGCCTCTGTATCTTCATCCATGCAATGAAAACAGAGATATCTTATTTATAGGTATCAAAAATAACATAAATATAGGTCAGTGACTAGCATCTAGTAGACACTCAAGGCAATTTTTGACATTTAGCAAGAAATTGCTTGTGTCTGATCCTCTAAAGCCGTATCAGGCCTTTAGATATCAGCTGGGATATGTGCCCTGAGGGTTCCAGAAAGAACCAGCCAGCCATCAGAGAGCCCTCTCCTGAGCCAGGTCTTCTGCTCTGCTCTTGCTTTTACACTTCCCTTCCTCTGGGGGGCACTGCCCCAAAATCAGACCTGCTTGGGAAGCGCCCAACAGAAGCTAGGGTTCTGGGAGATGGAGAAGGAAGGCCATTTGTTCATCCATTAATTCATTTAACAAAAATGCTGAGCATTGGAAATTCAAAACTGATTTTGACATGGCTCCTACCTTCAAGGAGTTTGCATTCTAACTGGGAAGTCAGAAGAATAAGGAAATACTTAAGTGCAATGGGACAGGTACTGTGATACCAAACCATAGTGTGTAGGAAGGTAACAAGGAGAAAGCAGCCGACTCAACCTGGAGGAGGGGAATGGATTCGACAGCTGCCTACTAAGCACCAAGTACAGTGTGAGGACCTGGGGATACGGAATGAATAAATCCCAACCCCCACCTCCAAAGAGACTGCCGTCGGCCAAAGGAAGGGAAGGCTGCAGAGAGGACACACATGTGGTTTAGGACTGCAGGGGGTTGGGTCCTGAGAGAAGGAAGGGTCAGCCAGTGACTTCTCCACGCCCATCTACTGCATCTTCTGAGCTACTTTTCTTGCTTTGGGATTCAGGAAATGCAAATATCTTTTTTTTTTCATTCATCGACGTATTTTAAACATGCTTATCCTCCACTATGGTTTCTTCTCCGAGTCTCAGGCGAGCACAGTGCCACATCAGCCAGGACCTGCCCAGGCAAGCCCCCTACCTGCCTCTTCTCCAAGGCAACCTTCTCAACACAGATTGACCCATCTTCCAGGGTCTTGAAGCCCGGGGCCTCTCCCAACCCCCAACCTGCCTGAGGCTCCAGCATCCCTCTGAGCTGGAAGTAAACTGAAGGAGACTGGCTGAGAGCTCACCCAGGGTGCTACGGGGCAGGATTAGTGCCCACAAGTTCCAAATCCCCTCATCTTCAGTCCCAAGAGAAGTGGGTGGAAACCACCAATCAGGCAGCTCCATTTCCTGAGTGCCTACTGTGTTCAGTCACTCTTCAGGGGTGACAGAGCAAGGCAGTGAAGGACTTGGAGCCTGGAGCTCACATTCAAGTAACATTACTTCCTAGCTGGGTGGTTTTGGACAAGTTACTTAAATTCTCTGTGCCTCCATTTCTTTATTGAAAAAGGAGAGGATAGTACCTATCTCATAGGGCTGTTATGAGAATTAAATAAAATAATAGAGCAAAGTGCTTCAAAGACTGCCTGGCAGAGAAAGAGCTCATTAACTAGGAGCTATTATTCACCAGTAACTATTTCTTGCGTTTCTACTATGTGTCAGGCCTAAAGCTGCAGCTGTGAACCAAAGCGACCTGGTCTGCTGGGGAGGTGAGCCGTTAATACCAAGTAAGAACACAGTAATTACATAATCACCAACGAGTCTGAGTGCTATGAAGAAAATGGAGAGTGTGAATGGAGACAGTAGAACTAAGAGGAAGCATTGGAATTAGATTGAGGGTAGTGACATTTAAGTTGAGACGAAGAGGATGTGCAGGAATGAGGTGATGAACTGAGAATAGCATGCCAAGGCCCTGAGGTGACCACAAATAGTGTGTCATCAGGACCTGGAAGAAGACGGCCAGTGTGGCTGCAGTTCAGCGAACACTAGAACGGTCCTTGAGCTACGGTTGGAAAAGGGGGAAGAAGCCATCCCCCACCAGGCCCTGGGGGCCACATGAGGAGTTGAGTATTTTATTCTAAATCAATGGGAAGCCACTGAAGTGCTTCAGAAGCAGGTATATTGTTGAGCTGTTATTTAATTTACATTTCCAAAAGATCACTCAGCTGATAGAGTAGAATAGAGGACATCAGAAAGGAAGTGATTCTAAATAGGGAGGTGGCAGGGGCTAGTGATGAAGATGAAGATAACGTTGAACTGAGATGGAGAAAGACTGATGAAGGAATAGATGTCAAGCAAAGAGTCCTCTTGGGAGATGTCAGACAGGCAACTCTATATAAAAATCTGGACTTCAAAAGAAATATACTTTTAGGAGCTATACATTCAGGAGCAAGAAAATATAGATGTCATATCAAGTCATGGGAATGAAGAAAATCACGTGGGACGAGACTGTGGACTGAGAAGAAAAAAGGGCTCAGAACCAGGGATCCCAACATTTAGAAGACAAGTACAGAAACAAGAGCTGGCAAAAGAGATTGAGAAGGGACAGGGCAAGGGAGGAGAAAAACCAGGTGAAACTAATGCTTTTAAAAGGAAGGAGTGGTCCACAGGGTCTGTGGCCACTTCAGTGTTAAGTAAGATGAAGACAGAGAAGGAGCCATTGTGGGTGGCATCGTGGTGGTTGTCGGTGACCTTGGCACCCTGATGGAGTAGTGGGGTGGATGCCGTGTTGGATTGGGGTGGTGCAGGGACAGTTATTTTTAGCAGCTTGAATCTGGGGTGGCTGGGGTGTATAAAAGCAATAGCTAAAGCAGGATTGAAGGGAGGGATCCAGAGATTTTTTTTTTCCATTCCCTTAAAACATTGAAAAAATTTGAGCAGTTGTCATTGTGCTGAATGGAATGATCTAGTAGGGAGGGCACAGTCAAAAGATGGGCAAAAGATAGAGAAAGGACTCTGAGAAGTTATCAGACTGCAGTCCAGAGCATCTGGGGGGAGAATGAGACTTCGAGGACACAAAGGAGAAGGTGGGGACAGATGGAGAAGGGTCTGCACAGTGACTGCAGGGAAATGAAGACCCAGCAGGGCCCTTCCACATTTAATCCTCAATACAAATCCTGGGAAGTTGGTTCAATTTCCTCTGCTTTAGGCATGAGGGGGATGAAACTCAGGACAGTTAAGTCACTGGGCCTATCATCCTCTTCTTGAGCAGCCATGCCAGAATTCAAACTCTAATTTGTCTGAACCAAAGACTATGTTCTCTTTGACTTGTCACCCTGAAAAGCTCACAAAACAGTGCTCATTAGAGAGGAGGTGCTCAATCAATGATAGTAGAAGTGTTGGTTGTAAGCATAAGACAGCCCCCCTAACCCAGCTTACATATTGATGTGAATCTCATAAGGGCAACAGAGGGGTGTGGAGCTCTGGGGAGCAGGAGACATTGATAAAGAGGGGGTCTGCTTAGAAAGGAGAAGGTAGGCTAAAAAGAAATGGGGGTGGAAAGACAGGTAAGAGAGGAAAAGCAGGAAAGATAACACCAGCACAAATTCACTGGAAGCCAGATCCCCACATAAAGCTTCTGGAAGATCTCTAGTCTGTGAGCTCACCTATTCCATCCCTACTAATAAGTGTGCCGAAATGACTTTGGTCCAGACATCACACGCCAGAATAGGGATGAACTGGAGTTCTCTTGGATTCTTGGCTTGCTGGGTACCCTGGTTTGGGGATCCCCAACAAAGAGGTTGAGGCTCTGGATTCTGGATCAAGCCCCAGCTCTGTCACTTACTAGCTGTGCAGTTGTCAACAAGTCACTCTCCCTCTAAGATTGTGAAATATTTGTTGATGTGTTTTCCTCTGGTATTTGCTGTTTCTAGGTCCCTTATGCCATTAGGTGACTGGAGTTTGCAGCATCTAATTCTTCAGGGAAGAAAAGCTACATCAGAAGCAAAGAAAAGTCTTTTGAGTTTCAAAAACAGATAGACCCTGGGGGTCTCAGGACAGAGCAATTATGTCATGAATCAGAATTAGGTTGCTTAATCCAAGATTGATTAGGAGACTCCCCCACCACATAAACAAGTAATGGTTTGGCAGACAGGTTAGCTAGTAACCAAGTTCATTCCCTCTTTGTCCTGAGCATGCAGGTAGACAACATTGCCAGACACCTCTGAGGGTAAGCACAGCCATGCACTGGGTTCTAGCAAATAGAATGTGATCAGCAGTGATGGGTGGCACTGCCAGACCTGGCCCAGGAACACTTCCCAATCTCAATTCTCAACTCATTTGCTTTGCCCCCTGACCTGATTCCAACACACCCAGCAGCCTTGGGAGCCACATGTTGAGGATAAGGGAGCTGTGGGTCGTAGGTGCCTGGAGAGCCACCAACCAATGAGGAACACCTACTTTGGATTTCATGTGACTGATAAATAAACTTCTAATGCATTTGAACTTACATACATTTTTGGAATTAGCATCTAATGCCTCCTTCATTAATACAATTAGAAGGAAGCTAATGATGAATAAACCCTTGGTTGTAGTGACGGTGGAATGGGAAGAAACAGGCTCTTTCTATTTAGGTTTGTGGGATCTGAGAAGAGAGGAGACCTGTGTCTGGTGTCCTTGATGGAGCCCTGAAGGAGGTGGTGGCAAACCCACAGCGGGTGGCTGTATGGCATGTCTCAAAAAGGAGGGCCCAATGTAGCCCAGCCCACTGAGTTCAAACTGGCCAGAGTGGCAGGGGAGCAGTGGTCTGTTCCCCAGAGAGCAGAGGGAGAGCTGGCCCTTGTGCAACTGAGAAAAAGGAGTGACAGGTGCAACAGTGACCGCATTGACCATGAGCTCAGTGGAGACCTGCAAAGACTGGTCTGCCTCTTGGAACTTAAACAAAACCCAAGAGAAATTCTGCAGGACAGCACAGGGGGCCACAGGGAAACGGACTTGGCCAAGAATTAAATTGTATCCCCCCAACACAAAGGGAACTTGAAATAGACACCTAAGCAGAGTATTTGCACATTTGAGTTGTAGGCTGAGGTTTTTACTTGCTGCTTCTCTATTTTGTGGAGCTAAAACTCCAGTCCTGCCTTCCTCTGAGAGCTGTGAGAACCAAAATCAAATGTACTTCATAGAAAACTACACAATCTGAACTATGACTTATCATTATTGTCATCAGCAGCAGCAGCATTAGCTTTGGCCGAAGCTAATGGGAAGGAGCCTCTGGAGTCCAGCTCAGAGAGTTTTTATACTGTGAAGGCCACACCTCCCTTTCAGCTCAGGGGAAAAAGAGGAATGTCCACTCCACGGCTACGGCCCATAAGCCCAACCCTGAGGGTCCCCAATCCACAGCCCCTAATCCTACAGCAATGGCTCCTTCTCTTTCTCTCATCCCCTCTTCAAGCAAAAGGAACCCTGTTTCCTAGAGGTTCATCGGTGGCAACTGGGCTCACCCTACAGCAGATAACAAGGGAGAGAGGGGGCTTTAATGGAGGAATAGAACTCAAGAAGGCTGAGGGGTGTCATCCTCACCCAGGTGATGGGGCTGAGCCCACCGCCTGGAGCCTGTGCCCACCCTCATCCCCATGTAGAGACAAGATGAACTTCCCCTCAGAGATGGCTCCTAGCATGGTCCCTACATCTCCCCACAGCCACTTACATCCTTCACTATGTTTGGTACTGAATGGAGACATTGCTTTACGGAAGCAAACAAACAATAGTTCACATCCAGAATAATAGCTAATACTGGTTAGTTTATTTATTGAGCACTTATCAGGTGGCAGACACTATACTAAAAAATTAATACCCTCCCACAAAAAAAAAATATTATTATCCTTGTCTCAAAGACGAAGCACTTAAGGCTCAGAGAAGCTAAGTCACTTGGCCTAGATCACAAAGCTTAAATGTGGCAAAGTCAGAATTGGAATCTAAAATGGCCTGACTTCAGAGGCCAAGCGCTTACTCATTAAGCTGGAGAGCATCATGCTTTCTGTTCATGTCAGCATCTAGTGTTCTGCACATGTAGGGCGCCTGATGCTTTTTAAAAGGGAAATGTATTGGTATAAATTACTACAGGCCATCCTCACTTTGCATGGTGCGATGTCAACAGAAACTTGTGGCTATCAGAATCGTGTCGTCATTTGCGAATCTCAGCTACTGTGGAACTGTGCAAAGTGAGAACTGCCTGTCTTATTCTCATGGCCATTATCATGAGACTGCAATAATGTCACCTAACAAACCTCCCCAAAGCTCAGTGACCTACAACAAGAATTTGTTTGTGTCCTCAGGTCTGTGAGTTGGCTGGGGCAGCTCTGTGCTTGGTTGCATGACGGTCTATCTGTGTGTCCACACATTCTTCTTGGACTGGCAGCTACTGGTGCAGGTTCTTCTCAAGGCAGATCTTTAAAGCATGAGAGACCAAATGGCGCAAGCACGTTGAAAGCCTCTGAGCCCGTTTTTAGTATCTCATTGGCCGAAATAAGCCTGAGGGCCAAGCTAACATCAATGGGGTGAGGAAGTGACCCTCACTCATAGTTGGAGGGCACTATAACGTCACATGGCAAAAACTGGGGATGTGCAATCCTTTTCCAGGAGGTGAAAAATGAAGACCCAGAGCCATTCGGCCACAGTCAGCATCTTGGTTGTCACTACCATCAGGCTTCTAGCCCGGTTACAAGGATGGGTTGGCAGAGTAGAGTCCTGAGACCTCCCAGAGCCCTGCCTGGAGCACATCAGCCCAGCAAATTGCTGGTGGTCTCCCCTTCCCTCGGCCCCTTCCTGCTGCCCAGTGACATCTTGGCTTCTCCCACCCTCCTCTCAACTCAACCTCTTTCCCTGATCCAGTTGGACCAAGATAAGGCTAAAGCAAAAATCAGAATCAAATTCACCATAACAAGTAAAACTCTTCAACTTTGCAGCCATTTCCTTACTTGAACTCCACAACTGTCTGAAGTACATAGAGCTAGGAGTGTTATCCAGGTCCCCACTGCATAGATGGGGAAACTGAGGCTCAGAGAAGTGATGCGATTTGCTGATAAAGTCTCAATGTTACCCTACGGTGGCCCAGCCCGGACTTGAACACAGGTCTTCTCGGTAATGGGAGGGAGGGAAAGTCACCAAACCCAAGTCTCCAAAACAGCCAAGGTTAGACTTGGGCACATGTCTGGGAAAAGGTGTGTCTTGCACAGATTCGCTGCATGCAGATCCGTCCAGAAGCTGGGTCTGCATGGCCACATGCAGCATCCTCCATGCACACGGGGTTGGGGACCTCCAAGCCACGAGAACTCCGTGTCCTTCTGCGTGTGTTTAGAAGACCAGGTTTCCATTTTAATTCTAGGAACTGCATGAGTTTATCCACATCCATCCCTGAGCACCGAAGAGACACCATTTTCTTGCTCCAAGGATTTTTGCTCCAGCCCCCACCCCCCCACCCTGAGCCCTCCCAGCCCCATTTCTGCCCCCACCGTCTCCAGGCATGGAGATCATCGCCTGCCCGGTTTGATTGGCTTTGACTGGAGATGAGAAATTTAAACAAAATTCATTCTGCAGCCTTTCAGCTACAGAGTGATGTTGCTATGTTTGGGGGATGATAGTAAAATAAGGACTTTTTTTTTAAGTTAATGAATTGGCTGACATTATGATGTCAGAAGGACTGGAGCCAAAGGTGTTTTGCTAAAGGGAGTCTCCCCACAGCCCCCCCTCCAGACGACACGGCACCCCCGGAGCCCATAGTACTTGCGACTGTTCGTGCTGTTTACACACCCAGCTGCCCTGACTGCCTCTTTGTGGGAAGTTGTTTACATGAATTTATTTTGGGAAAATTCCATTAGACGGGACCAGGATTTCTTCACAAATCATTGCCTCTCACTTGTGTCTTGATCAAATCTGGGCAGGCCCCTCTTTCTTCAGAGTCCTTACTCCCTGTGTTTCTATTATGGATTGTGGGGGGAGGAGGCCCGGGGGAGACGGCATGAAAGATAACACAGTGGCCAGGGATGGACTTGGGGAAAAACAGGACTGTCTGGTGGGATAGGGCACAACGGCTCGGGGGAACGAAGGAGTCCTCAAGGGCTTAGGGACTACTGCCACCCATCAGCTCTGTATGGGGACTTGGCCCTCATGTGCCTGGCCCTGTGCTGTGCCGCTGGGACACAGAGGCACATCCATGATGCCCCCTGACCTCAAGAAGATCAAAGTCTACAGAGAGTGTGACGGAAAATAAACAATTCAATCGAACAGTCTCAGGGTTCTTGGGGGGATCTGCACACCTTTGTCCCACCCAGCCCTCAGCTGGGCATTGAGCATGTTGATTCCTTCTGACAACTCACTCTGGTCGTTCACTCTGTTGAAGGAGAATCCCAGGCATTAGATGCACCCCACTCAGTTCCAATTGGTTTGACCTCACCCTGGCATCCCGTATGCACAGGCCACAGGGGCGCGTCCTTAGTGCCAGAGCAGCTCCCTCATTCCCCGGGAAGAGACTCACTAGAGACCTCCAAGGACTCAGAGACACTGAAACATTCTCCTTGCTCTGCAGGAGCTCGGCAGGGGCCCAGAAGATGGGGGAAGGGAATGGGGACCACAGCTCAGCCACAAAGTGGCCACCTGCTCGCAGATGAGGGGAACTGGCCATCGTGCCAGGTGTCATTCCAAGGAGAGTTGGAAGGAAGGGGGCAGCTCCTGGCAGTAGCTCAGCACCATCCTCTGCCATCATCTGCCAGCAAGCCTGGCTTCCCCGGCCAGAAACCCTTGTGACCCTGCAGACTGCTGAGGCTCATGGTCAAAGAGCTCTCTGAGCAGCCCTGGGAGGGTACACTTCTTGAGAGGGGTTTCTTCATCGCTGTGGGAAGGGGATGCACCTTCAGTTTTGCAGATATGCTAGCCATGGAAGCCTTTGTGGAAACAAAACCTTGGGCAGTGCTCATGGTTCACACTTCATTGAGCACTTACTGCACACCAGGCACAGGCCTAAGGGTGCCACGTGTGTCAACGCACTTACAACAGCCCTCTAAGTTAGGTGCTTACTATAGACAAGCAAACGTATGAAATATTAAGTTCTTTGCTTGAAGATCCAATATGTGAGCCAGATAAAAGTACAGTTCCTTGGATTGAGGAGAGGATTGGTTTTCTTTGCCCCCAAGGATCTGACTGTAGACTCTCAGGGTTGGAGACTAAAAGACTCTGCTTTGCGGGACACTGCTCCATACCCACTAGGAGTTTCAAAGTCACCGCCACGGTCCCATGAGTAGAGAGGTTGTGAGGCAGCATGGAGTGAGCATGCCCTTCAGAGTCAGGCCTCAGTTCACATTCCCAGCTCCATCCCTCACTACCATGACCAGTAACTCCAGTAAATCCCTTCAGCTTCCCAGATATTGTTTCACTCAGAGTTGTCATGAACATACATGAGCTAATGCAAAACACCTAGTTGAGCATCGATGGTAGATAGTCACAACTACAGCGACTGCTAATCCTACCCAGATGGGTACAAGAGGCAGTGTGGTTCAGGGTATTAATGCAAGATGTGGTACCGTTAGGGGCTATCCCTTGAGCCACAGACTGGAGGTATTTTAGGGATAGAGACCATCAGAGGGACTGGCCTGATGTTGCTCATAGCCCCCACTGCTCTCAGCTCATTTCCATGCACATTGTAAGTGCTGCGGAATGAATGAATAGTTTAGTGGATCGGTGGAGGATGGATGGATGGATGGATGGATGGATGGATGGATGGTCCAAACAAGTCAGTGCCCTATAAAAACCTCCACCACACCCCAGTACACATCTCCTTTCAACACGTCGGGAAACACTGCAGTCTTTGACTCCTCCCCAATCCTCCAAAACCTGTGGCTCATCTTGCCAGATATCTCCTTGTTACCTCTCCGCTCAGCCCCTTCACAGTAATGCATTGTTCCACTATCTGGTGGTTCTTGACTCTGGCTTTGCCTTGGAGCAGTGTCCTCTGGAGCCACGCTCCACAGTCCACGAGCCAACTCCATCCCAGTCCCCAGTCATACCCTCCACAACCCCAGCCTGTGCACCGTGCTTTCAGGTTGTTGGGGAGGAGGTAATGTGCAGGCATTCATTCCCTGGAGCCCCAGTCCCTGGAGACCTGGGCTGGAACAGTGGGGCCTGTGTATCTTGGCATTCCATGGCCAGTCTCCAGCCGTGCACTGAGGTTGTTTCATGCACAGCCTTAAGTGCTCTGTGCTCTGCCTTCTCGGGAGCCAGGAGCAAGCCCAGCCTGAGGCTCTGTCGCCCTCCCTTGGTACTGGCTAGAGATGAAGAGAGAGCCCAGCGTCCCGCAGAGTACAGGGGCCATGGCCTGCTGCATTTTCCTGGGGCCAAGGCAGCTGCAATTGATGAGGGGCAGCGACTTTCCCAAGGTCAGGCTTTCCAGTCCAATACACGCATGTACCACTAATACCATGACAGCTCCTGCTCTCTCCACTACCAGTCCCAGAAAAATTACCTGACACCTTGGAAAAATCTGTCCCTTCCCCTTACGGATGCCGTGATACCAAGAGAACCTCACACCCAGGTTCTCAGGGGAGAATGCATGTCATTTTCCTAGTTTCATACCCGGTGGGGCAGGTAGAAAGGTGGATAGGACTTCTCTCACATGACTGGGGAGAATGGTGAGGCCATGTTTAGGCTCTAGAGGCATCACCTGGCTTCTGGCTTCCTTTACATCCCAGGTCTCAGTCTCAGGGAAGAATGGACCACATGTCAGCAGGGTTCTGGGTGGTAAGACGTCATTTAGATTAGCAATTATGGATTCAATGAAAGGTTACCGGCTCTCCACCTGCCTGAAGGACAGGTCTGTGCAGATGGAACATTGATGACAGGTATCCCCAGCTGGGGAGAGGGTAGCTCGTGACCCACGGGTTCTCCCGCAGAGTGTATGAGAAGCATGTCCAGAAGCTGATGATGTCTGTCACCTGTGGCTCACTTTACCCTGAGGTCACTGGCCTCTCTTGCCCAGAGGCCCTGATCCAACCTTCTCCCAGGAAGTGCAAGCCCAGGGCCTCAGTACCGCCCTCTCCCAGATACACTGGTTCCAGAAACAGATGTATTTTATGGGACCGATGTGGAGGGAGAGAGGTGCTGCTCTGGAATCACCTTCATCCAGTTTAGCCTGGAGCTCATCTCTCTGACGTGCACAGACACCGACACCAGGCCTTCTGCCCTCCCGGCAGGGTCCTCACCCTGCGCCATCTGAGAGAGGAGCCAGGAGAGGGAGCGGTACCCTGGGAAATGCAGCCTGCACCTGAATACTGCAAGCTGACAGGCAGCTCCCCAAGAGACTGTTAAGCACTGGCTTGGATTCATGTCACCTGATGCACCCAAAATTTAAGGGGTGTTTTTCCTTTCCACTTTCCTATAGAAGAAAAAGGTCATAAGAAAGACAAACTTGATTATTGAGAATTGTCTTTGATCTGTCATTTCACTGCATATACGTGTATGATTAGAGTGTGAGGACACTTATATACCCACTGAAAACATACAAGCAGCAACCTCAGAGGGTGGATGGGAGCATTAAAGGCGGTGATGGCTTACCCTGGCTGAGAGTGAGTACTCAATAAATAACTGCAATTATTACTATTTTTATCAAAATAAAATTTATCATTACTATACTTCAAGCATCGCAGAGATTAAAAGAGGCCTCCTCTGGACTCTGATTTGTCCTCCTCAGGCAGGGTCTAGTGTTGCACAGACCTGGCCTGACATCCACAGGCCACTCAATGAATTGTCACTCTCTTTCATTGTTGAGGCCAGAGTCCCTTGACACTGGGCAGAGGAAGATTCTCAAATTGTGGGAGAGGGTGGGGACAGAGGAGGGCAAGCGCAGTTCAGGGGAGGGATGCCTACTCCCATTCATGACTGCCAACCCGGCCCAGATCCCTGGGCCAGGCAGGAGCTGGGGCTTTGCCCCAGGCCAGGCTTATGGGGGGCAAGCCCATTAACACAGAACCCCCCCATTCAAAGGAAGTTAGGCCAGGCCTCTCAGCCTTTAACTAGAACAAGAGAGGAGGTTCACCAAGTCCATCAAAAAGTCCCATTCCAGGGTGCTAGCCATGTTCTGCCCTTGGTCTGGGTATTGTTACAGAGGTATGAAGACCTTGTGAAAAATTTCTTAGACAATACACTTAGAATTTGTTCAGTTTTCTTATGTGTGCTTCAATTAAAAGTTTATTTTTAAAAGTCATCAAGAGAACAAATGCCCTCCCCTGCCAGCCCTGGGTTCTTCACAGCACTTGCCCTGCTGGGCCAAGGGAAGCATCCTTGCAGCTGTTGCTGTAAATGGTTCAGCTTAATCCAAGTCAGTGGTGATAGGATCAGGCCAAGAATGGCCTCCATAGGCTATGGTACTCTTTGACCACAGCACTCGGGGTCTGACCGTGATTCCTTCCTTCATTCCCTTAACAAGTTGATATGTACCACACATGTACACGCAGCATGTTCTAAACTTAGATGCTCTATACCTTACCCCAAAATCTGTCTGCCTCCATTAACCTGTGCATCACCATTTACCCTGACACAGAGTCTGGAAGTTGTGCTGCCTCTAGTCCCTCCACCTCCATGGTTTACACCAACCAATCAGCTATGCTACCAATTCTGCTTTGGAAAATTCACCAGAATTGATCTCTTCCTTCCACACAGTCAGTCCCTGTTCTCCATCTTCATCCTCTTGCACCTGGACCATTCCAGTGACTTCCTGCCTTGTGTCCTTGTCTGCAGCCTCCATGCTGTCATCATTCACTACCAAAAACCCTCAACAACCCACTACTACCCATGAGACAAAGGTCTAAACTCCATAGCTTGGCCCATGAGGCTGTTCGTCACCCAGACCCGCCTCCCACTGCGCCCCTACTACCCACTGCAGTGGACCATTCTCTGCTCCATGTTCACCTAGTACGTTTTACTTCCATGACTCTGCTCACCTGGTTGTCTCCATCCCAAATCCCCTCCTCCACTCAGAAGTGACCGGCTCTGAGGACTCAGCTCAATCCTCTGATCAGATTTCACTGCCCCTTCCCTTGGCAGCTACCACATGCTTCTGGTACTTTAAAACCATTCTGCCTCATCTTGCCATGATCATCATGCAATCAGGAAAGAGGAGAGAGTTGGCTCTCCCTTCAAGATGTATTCAGAACCTGGACATTTCCCACCATCCCCAGTGCTACACGCTGGTGCAAGCCACCCCCTCTCTTGCTGGGATTGTCACAATTGTCTCCTAACTGCTCTTCCTGTTTCCATGCTGGCCGCCTCCCCTACAAGATCTGTTCTTACATATGCCTCCAGTTATATTCCTTTTCAGCTCAAAATCCTCCTCAGAATACAGTCCAAAATCCCCATCATGGTCTGCAAGGTCCTACAGGATGGGCCCAACTGCCTCTCTGCAAGGTCCTACAGGATGGGGTCCCAGCCGCCTCTCTGCAAGGTCCTCATATTTTTTTCAGCCATTTTAAAAGGTAAAAACCATGCTTAGCTCACAGGCCATCGAAAATCAGGTGTCAGGGTAGATTTGGCCCATAGGCTACAGCGTGCCTACCTCTGTTTTAAAGGATGGGGTGGGGCACTCCACATGAAAATGGAAGAATACCACTGTGGAACTGTATGCCTGAGACCTGTGTAATTCCTGCTAACAGAGGTCACCCCAAAAAGTCTATCAATAAAAATGAATTTAAAAAAAAAGAAAATGGAGGAATGCGTTAGGGATGAGCGTAAAGGTGACTCGACAGTGTAACAGCCTTCACAAAATCTTTAAAACACATAAAATGTAGTCAGTTTGCTAAATGAAAAGAAGTGTGCGGTGGGGTTGGAGGCTGGGGGCTGGGTTGGAACTGGAGAAGTCAATGGGATCAAACAAAGAGGAGTTTTATCTTTCAAATGACAAAATTCCTAGAAGCTGTAAGCTGAGTAAAGACCTAACCAGGTTTGTTGTGGGGAACATAACTCAGGAATGAAGAGAGAGCGGGACGGGCAGGCTGGCTAAGACGCCACAGCTTTACTGCAGGCACTACGGCTCCGAATCCTGCTGCTATGCCTGCAAATGTGGACTGTGGAACAGTCAAGAATTTTTGTAAGCCAGCTGTTAAACACGGTCGTTATTTAAAAAGTAGATTATATAAAATTACAATTAAATAAGTTACATTTAAAACAAAGGTAATAAATACACGAAAACTCATCCCTTTCACATTTTTATATGACATTTTACTATTATCTTTGCTCTGGAGGTTGTTTACATCTGGTGTATCCACAGAGTGGAAGTGCGACATAATGACGTGCTCCTGTGCATCTCTTCCCAACTCTGCATTCCGGGACCTCACCGTTGGTAGCTTGAAACTGGCCACAGAAATGTATACATGCTACAAAATCAGGGCTTTGCCCCCCACCCCCACCCCCACCCCCACCCCACACTGAGTACAAGAAGAGGAGCCAGTGCCCAGGCAGTGATGGCCTAAGTGGAGAGGCGAGGCTGGCTGGATTAGAATCTACTCAACTAGTTTTGGAGAGATGAGGGGGACAGACAAGAAGGAAAAGGGTGCCTTCCCGCCGGAGAAAGAGCTACTCGTATAGAAGCACTTCAAACTCGACTTAGCTCCGTGCTTCTTCCGCGTGCCTTCTCACCAGCTGCCTGGGTTAGCAGCCCAGGGGAAGTGTGTGAGGCTGAGGCCGGTGCCCCTGGGAACCCTGTGCAGCAGGACGAACAGAAGCACTTGCTGAGATCACCCGCGGAGGTCGGCCGAGCCCTGGGCTTCCATTCAGCCACAGCCCCTGCACCACAGGCCTGTCTGTCTGTTTACATCTCATATATAGCTGCGTGCAGAGCTATTTGGGCGCCCGCAGCGCTCCACGAGCGAGTCTGTGTGTATTTATAACCACAGAGCTATGTGTGGACAGCCCCCCATATAGATCTCACCTACATCATTTCACACATCCCCCAGGTGCCCGGGGCCTGCTTCCTGACCTCACGTCAGGGGCCGGCCGCGGTAATTGACTCTGATGGGAACCGTGCTCTCCCAGCCAAAGGCATGCAGCCCACCTCCCACAGGCAGTGCCTCCCTCCCTCCCACGGACCTGGGGGGCCAGACCTTCCTGGTGAGGCTCTGCAGAGAGGAGAGCTATAAACATGCCACAGGCTGACCCGCGTATGGAAATGAGGCTCGTGGTTGGGCCTGACGCCCAGCCACAGGCCTGTGGCCTCGCTGCCGCCAAGTATCTTTAGCATGAACTTCGTTAACATCAACCCCACTGTGGCCCCTCCGATCTCTCTCTTCCCCTGCCCTGTCTTACACTCACAGTTTGTGGTGTCTCTTTCAAGCCTGAGGTCTTATCCTCCAGCCTGCTTGGAGGGCTTGGCTCCATCATCCCCCTATCTGACAATAATAATAATCATATAATCATACCTTCCACCCACTGGGCTAGGCACTGGCTAGGTGCTTTGCAGCCATGACCTCACCATGGAAGCCCAACGTTACAGATAAGAACCCTAAGGCAGTAAGCGGGTGGATCACTCAGTGACAAGACCAAGGACTGGAGAGATCAATGTTGTCCAAGGTTTCTGGGACTCCATTCATACAGTGAGTCCCAGGGCCACACACATCAGGCTGGAAGGGTCACTGCCTGCAGGGGAAATGAGGTAAGTCCAGGACGGGGGCTGGGGCAGGGGGGCAGTAATGGCACAAGTACAGACAAGGGGATAGTTGGAATAGAAGCAGAATCAACCAGGTAGCTTTGGAGAGATGAGGGAGGAGAAAGAGGAAGCAAAGGAAGCCTCCAAGCTCGAGGCAAAGAGAGAAAGAACAATTTATAAAGAGGACAGTCAGTCCTTTTCCAAGTGAGAGTGGGGCAAAGGCCGTCCAGGAGGTCGTGGAAGGAAGATGTTGCCTGCCCTCTCGAGCTGCTTCTGGCGGGGCAGGCGCTCCTTCGCAGGCAGTGCGGGGCTCAGCTTCCTCAGGGATCTGGACTGGGCGCTGCCCTTGAAGGCACAGGCCAAACAGCTCCCCAGGACCATCCTTTAAGAATGCCGCACCCTGATGTGCTCATCAATTTTCCAGGCCAGCCCCGGGGTGAGGTCTAACCACCGCTGCTGCCGGGAGAGGGAAGGGGAAGGACTCGCAGAGACTTATCTCATTCTCAATGACCGACCGGTGGCCTGCAGAGGCGCCCCTGCCCTTTGTCGTGTCTGGTACCCCCGACACAGGCTAGGACTGACCTCAGACTCTCCGGCCTTCATCGCACACATCACTGTTCATTGTGGATTTATGCACTCTAGTCTGCACAGGTAAGCTGCTATCCTCACTCCTGTCTCCTTCCTCCCCCTCCTCTAGTCCCTTTCCCTACAGTTCTAACAGTTAGACGTGCTCGTCCCTGCTGTTTCCACCCACTCGTTGCTGCTTCTGCCCTCTGGGGCAGTGCAGAATCATCAGTAATAAACAAAGTGAAAACCACCATGAGGACGACGCCAATGATGATGTCAAATGTCATTCAGCTCTTATTTCATACTAAGCATTTTGCATGGATTATTCTGTTCAGTCCTCGTAGCCACCCCCAGAGTAGGTCCTTTCACTCTCCCCATTTCAGAGACGGAAAAACCGAGACTTAGAGGGATTAGGTAACTCATCCCATAGGTCACAGCCAACAGGTGGCAGAATTAAGAGTTGAACCCAGGCCACTGATTCAAAAGCCAGTTCTCATAAGCACGAGGATGCACTGATTTCTCTCTGTCTTCCATTTGCAAACCTTCAAATACTAAAAAGGATTCTCCACTTCTTCATGGGGCCGGATGCTTTGGCTTTGTGGCCATGTGCCTGGCGAGCGACCTGTGACTCAGCTTAGTTCCCCACGCTGTCGTGAAGCCATGCCTTCCTGACTTGCACTTTACAGAGCTGCGTAGAGGCCTTTACCCACATGCCTGTTGACCTTCACAAAGGCTGTCTCATTCAGCCCCCTGCCTTTGAGAAGGAATGCATTAGCCCTGCGTGTCCAGCTTACGTCTTTCAGAGACCTGAGAGATTGGACCGCAAGGCAGAAATAATGGAATAAACTGTGCTGAGCATCCACCGCCAAACATGCCTGCCATCTCTGTTATGTCACTTGCGGTCACCCCTTTGGAGATCTTCCCTGAATTAAACAACACCCCTTCTACTACTTCTTCAACACACATCCCCAGTTCTGGGGGTGGGGTGGGGGGTCCTCACGGCCTTACTCAGGTTAGACGTGTCCTCTGCCCACCACTCCCATGCCTCCACCCGTAATAAAATCTAGCCCAAGTCCGGCCCATTGTCATCGCAGTAAACAGCCCGGACACGAAGCCCGCCTCCCTCACGCCCCAGAAGATTAATAAATCAGATTCAGACGTCTATTGTTGTGGGCACAGTCAGAATCAATTGCAGGATTTTAAATCTCTCAGCACAGAGCAGCTGGCTGGCTACACGCGGCCCCACTGTGTCTCTGGGAAAGCTAGCCAGGGATGGAAATAAGAAAGAAAGAAAGGAAGGAAGACCAAATAATCAAGAGTTACCACGAGCTCTTGGCCATCTTCACACAATATCCTTCAGGAGGCAGGTCCCCAACTTATCATGCTTCTCTCACTTAGCGGGAGGGGACAGAAGGCCAGGCTGGGAAGAGAAGGGACCAGAACAAGGCAGGTCAGTGGCCCCCAGGTTTAGCCCTCAGGTGGGTGGAGTGCTCCACACCCACCTCCTAACCTCACCAATGGCTAATTTCATCTGCAAATGTTTGAATCTTTCCAAAGTGAGCACTTGCTGCTGAAGCCGCAGGATGAATTCTAGATTATTATTCCAGAATTCCCAAGAAAAATTCAGAGAAATCCTTGTATCTCAGACTAATTACCACTCCCTTGCCACCCCCACTCCCTCGGCATTGGTCTTATTACTTTTTTTTTTTTAATCCCTTACTCTCCTGAGAGACATAGTGTGCCTGCCACTGCCGCCTGAGTGGCTGCTAGCATTTTCCCTAGCTGTTTATGTGGAAAATCATAAAAATATTTGGTGGCCAAAAAAAGAGAGGGGAAATGCTTTGGTGGTCTGATGTAACAGAAATGCTTTGGAGGTGGGAGGGGGAAGCGGGATGTCTTATTCTAACCCAAAAGCATGCATAAACGCTGTATTGATTGAGAAGTACGAGGTGGAAGACACATTTTTCTTGGAGAACTGCCCCCACCCCACTCCCCCTAAGCAGACAAAAGCACTGTTGGCAGCTGGCAGAGGGTAAGTCACTTATAATCCAGCCACAGGGTTTGGGAAGAGCTGAAAGCAGAAATTCTTGTGGGCTGTGTTCAACCCTGGGTCTGGTATGATGCTGCTGCTCTGGTGGCCCAATGCTCTTGGCTAGAAGAGGAGGCAGTGCTGATGGTAATGATGGTGGTGGTGGTGGTGGTGGTGGTGGTGATGGTGGTGATGATGAAGATAGTGGTGGTGATGATGGTGATGATGGTGGTGATGGTGACAGTGGTGATAGTCATGATGGTGGTAGTAGTGATGGTGGTGGTGGTGGTGATGGCGGTGGTGATGATGATGGTGGTGGTGATGATGGTGATGGTGGTGATAGTGATGGTAGTAATGGTGATGCAGATGTTGCTGTTGCTACTGCAGCTGATACTGATCAAAACACATCTGTACTGCATTTTACAGTCATGAAGCCTCTCCACATACATTCTCTCCTTTGATGCTTATGGTGATTCTGGAGGGGGGGCAGGAATCATTATCACATGACACCCGCTTCCTAGAGGAAGAAAAGGAAGCCCAGACAAAATACCTCGTTGAAGAGCACACGATTTGTCAAAGTGGCAAAGCTAAGACTCAGACCCTGCAGACCATATTGCTTTGGATTCTAAACAGCACTGCCCAACAGAAAGACAATGTGAGCCATGTATATCCTTTGAAATCTTCTAGTAGCCATGTTTTTTGCAAAGCAAAAAGAAACAATTGAAATAATGTATATTATATAACTCAACACATCCAAAATATTATTTTGACATGAAATCAATGCCAAAATTAGTAATGCAACATTTTGCATTCTTTGTTTTCATACTAAGCATTTGAAATCTGGTGTGTATTTTCTGCTTTGAGCACATTTTATTTCACTGTGGTTAGTGGCTACGCTATTGGTCAGCGTAAGTCTAAAAGGATTAAACAATGGCTATGATACTGAGTGTGGTATTGAGAGAATCTCAGACAGAGGGAAACATGATCCCTGCTTGATTCATCTTTATTCCTAAAGAGGGAAAACTCTCACCTCAACTTGAGCTCCTCATAGCCACGCAGACAAGGCCCAAAGAGTGTTTCGGTTCATAAACAGTGTCTTTCCTCTTTATATCCTCCTCCTCATCTTTCTCCTCCTTCTTCTGGAGCATCAGCTGCTAAAACATGTAATCCATATATTAGCACTAAGTGATTTGCAAGTCATATACAAGCAACAAGTTGGCCCTGCCTTCTCAAGGTTTTCAGCCAAATTATATAATACACAGGGCTTCCCCAGGCACAGTGCAAAAACAATGACCCCTCCAAGACCATTGGGCATTAATCTTTGTGCTTCCAAGAGGGCGATATGGATGGGGGGAGGGGAAGAGGAAGAGAAAAAAATGGAAAGAGGAAGGTAGGGTGAGGGTAATGGAGGAAAGGAAGAAAGTCAAGTATATGGCTTGAATAGTGTTCCCCAAAAACTCTGTTCACCTGGAACCTCAGAATGTAACCTTATTTGGAAGCAGGGTATTTGCACATGTAATTAGTTAAAATGAGCTCGTGTTGGATTAAGGTGGGTCCTAATCCAATAACTGATATCCTTGAAAAAGAGGGAAATTTGGACACAGACAGAAGACACAGGGAAAAAACATCATATGAAGATGGAGGTGGAGACTGAGTGTTGTGTCTGTAAGTCGAAGAGCACCAAAGATCACTGGCAACCACCAGAAGCTAAACAGAGGCATGGAACCAATTCTCCCCTGCAACATCTAGAAGGAACCAACCCTGCCAACACCTTGATTTTGGATCTCTGGCCTCCAGAACTGTTAGAGAATGCACTTGTGTTGTTTTAAACCATCCGGTTTGGGGTAATTTATTATGGCAGCCCTACCAAATTAATACAGAAAGGGAAGGCCAAGCCAGACATGCTTTCTTGTGCAAATCAGTGAAGTACAGGCCTATGATCAAAAAGAACTGGCAGTTGAGGTGAACTCAGTGCTGGCTTCCCTGTCCATACTTGGTCAATTATTGGTGAAATCAAATCAGCTTCCCTCCTCCTCCCTCTCCTCTGGCCCCCATCCTGGTAACTACCCCTGAGAACCAGATCTGTTCTGAAAAGAGAAAGCCTTGAAATGAGGAGTTCAAGTATCTCTAATATTACCTGCTAAAAGAGAGAATCACTTGGTCTGTGTGGCTGCTGAAGACGGGATGGAGACCACAAAAGTAGATAGAGGAAAGCAAATTTCAGTGCCAACTGCAGAAATTTCAAACCAATGGAGTGATTGATGGAAAAGGCTACCTCATGTGTCAGCCCTGACAAACACTGGTCCTGACAGTATTAAAAAGAGGTGACGGGGATTTCATCTTTCAGCTACCATCCAAGGAATTCCTGTTAGATCAGAGAATAAACTGGATGAGCCCAGGACGTTCTGCCATTGAAAAGCTGACTATGTTATTCTGGGTTTGAATAGTCTTCACCAATCCTGGAGCAGCTCTGAAGGGGCTGAGGTATGAGATAGCCACACCCTTATAGGCCAGACTCAGATGGGGCATTGCAGGGGGCACCGTATAGATGAGGTACTGGGTCTGCTGGGTCCCAGCCTCCAGGAGACATGGCCCCTTCCCCATATCATGTGGCCTTGCCCCTGACCTTGGCTGATCAGATTGCCAACTAATATGGAGACTTTAATCAAAGAGATGTGGTTGGGAAAACTGGGACCACAGCATGTTAAAACCATAAGGAGGTTAACATTATGAAAGAGTAGGAAATATGAGTAGATTAAAAGCCAATGGTTAGGGGGAAAGCAGAAAGAAGTAGACTTCCAGTGTTCTGCTTATCTATTTCTGCACATCTGACTACTCCAAAACTTAGTGGCTCAAAATGATAATCATTTTTATTCATATCACAAATTTGTGGATTAAGAATTCAGGCAGGGCTCAGCTGGGTGATTCTTCTGTTCTGCGTGGTACTGGCAGGAGTCACTGCATGGTGGGCTGATGCTGGAGTGTCCGAGATGGCTTCACTCACGTGTCTGGCACCCTGGCAGGGACAGCTGGAAGCCAGGCTCAGCTGAGGTTGTAAACCAGAGTGCCTGCCTGTAGTCTCCGCAGCACGACCTTTCGAGGTCATAGAGGTCAAAGAACGTGGTTTAAAAGCCCCATCGCAGGGAGGAAAGAGATAGAATGAGTTGCTTTCTAGTTCACATTTCTCGTGAGATAGCCTCGTCCTTAGCAATAAACCTTCTTTTCAGTTGGCTAATTTGAGTGAGGTTCTGTGCCTTACAACTGAAATAGCTCTGTTTGGGGCTGAATTTTGTCCCTCAAAATTGAATGTTGAAGTCCTAACTCCAAATACCTCAGAACGTGACTGTAAAGAAGAAGTCTTTAAAAGGTGATTAGTTAAAATGAGGTCATTACAGTGGGCCTTAATCCAATATGACTGGTCTCTATTAGAAGAGATTAGAACAGACACACAGAGATGAAAGACCAGGCAAAGACACAGGAAAAAGATGGCCATCTACAAGCCGAAGAGAGAGGCCTCCGAAGTAACCTGTCAAAAACACCTTAATCTCAAATACCTAGCCTCCAGAACTGTGGAAATAAATTTCTATTGTTTAAGCCACCCAGTCTGTGGCACTTTATTATGGCCACCCTAGGAGATTAATACAAGCCCTAACTCAACAAATGTGCCCGGTGTAGGTATCTGGGTGCTAATACAAGCAAGGGGAGTCTGGGTCGGTAGCCTAATGGTTAGAGTAGGGTATGGCCCAAGCCCACGGAGCTCCTATGGGCTGCAAGACCAAAAAGCACACTTGTAACAGCTGCCTCCACTGGAATCAGGAGACACAGAATGGGGGAGTCATTTCTGCAGTCTTCACTCCTTTATTTATTGTCACCTTTTACAAGGGCAACAGTATGCTTTTCTTCAGAAAGAGGGACACTGGCCTGGTCCAACTTTCTTACAAACACAGACACATGAATGTGAACTCACATATGCATGCACGTGTGCATGCGCACACTCACCCCTATACATCCACACTCTCTACCCTCCTGTGTTCTCCTTCTGACACACTTTCTCCCCTATCCCATCACCAATGCCCAGTCATAAACCGAGAGTCAGGACACCCAGGTTTGGTCCCAGCTCTAGGAAACCTCACGTAATCGTCTCAATTTTCTGTTCGCACAACTTTAGCATGAAAGGATTGGCCTACAGATGATTTCTAAGATGATGTTTACCACTAAAGGCTTGTGGTCCCAGAATCTCCTCACAGTGGAGAAGCACAAGCCTAGGGCAACATGGTTTCTGCTGCTAATTAGTCGCAAGTATCCTGAGCCACCCCATCTCTGCTCACTGCTCCGGCCTCAGCACCAGCCGCCCCTCCCCCCCATCTATTCACTGAGGGCTCCTAGGTGCCACTTTTCTCTCTCCATCTTATTTTCCGCCTCACCATGGGCGTGACTCATCCACCACCCTGGCCTCCAGGGTGCCATTTCAAACCCTCCCCTATGGTCACAAAGGGAACCTTCCAATGTCCACCCCTGAAGTCTCCCTGTCAACAGTTCATCCCTGACCAGGGTACCCATCCTCCTCTTGGTCATTGGCTCCTCAAGGCCCACCCTTTGTTCTCTGCTGCATGCTGATCTCCCTTCCTTCCTTGCTGGCCTGCAGGTCATGATTTCTCATTTAACCCACTCCTCTGCTGTCACTGCCAACCTTGTCCCTCGGTCACATTTCACCCATAAAGCCTTGCAACCTTATAGTCAACTCAACAATATGCCATCTCCATCCATCCCCAGCTCTGGACACCAGAATCCCACTAGAAAAAAAGACACTCCACTGCATGAACTGGTGCCAAATAAAGGGACTTGGACAGCAGCTGGCCTCAGGAGAGAGTGATCCTCCCTCCACTTGTCCCCTGCCCTTCCTCTATCCCCTACAGTGCCTTCTGAATTTCCCCAGGACCCTCAAGGCCCCAACCTGGGAAACTGACCTCTCTCTCTCTCTCTCTCTCAGGATGACCTCTCCTGCTTCACAGAGAAAAATAGAGGCGATCAGGAAAGGACGCCCTCACCTTCCTGCCACCCCACCTACAAGCTTTGCACATTTGAGCTGCCCTTCCTGCTGCATGAAAGGGGTGCTCCTCCGCCTGTCCAGAGCTAATCCCATAGCCTGTGCCAAGATTCCACCCCACCCCCGCTCCCAAGGGCCCTGTCCCACAAAGGAGCACACCCCCTCTGCTATCTCTGTCTTTTCCCCCAACCAGGGACACCTTTCTCTCAGCACAAATGCTTGGTCATATCTTTCGTTTCTAAAAAACAAAACAAATCCCTAGACAAAGCATCCTTTTGTCCTTGCCCCTAGTGGCAACATATCCCCACCGTGACCGCCACCTTCCTGGCTGGGAATCCTGAAAGCAGGCATGAAACTGCAACTTCTTCCTCATTTTCCACTCATGAATTTTAAAAGTGAAAATCTTTCTGTTAATAAAAGGGTACATGCCCACTGTTTATTTACAAAACAGTCAAATCATGCAGATAAATTGAAACACCAAAGTTGAAATCTCTTCTGCCAGAGAGAACTAGGTTAAGTCTGTAGCACCGCTCCCAAATGTCTGTCCATCCACAGACGTGGGTACGTGCCAAGCTCTGCCCGGATCGGGTCACGGGCAACGTACAGGCCTCTGAGCTGCTCTCCTCACTATACAACAGGCTGTGTGTTACCTTACTACGTCAGCAAATGTGGATACAGATCACCATGGATGGCTCCGAGGATTCTGTCGTATGGACTCACCACAGTTTGCTCAAGCAGTCTCTATGATGGGACATTTCATTTGCCATTTACTCTCCCCCATCCCAACTCTGCCCCTACCATGTTAAAGGGGCACCGTTTTATAGTTTCTCCTTCCTAGCACAGCACCCTCCTGTAGCCCACCTCAGGGAGAGGCACCCTCCACTAACTTGTAAAGACTCTAAGTTAAGATCCAGTATGTCCCTTACTATACAGGGAGGTAAAGGTCACATCAGCTCCATAAGGACTCAGGGAAGGTAATGGGGGGGGGGGGGGAGCACATCTCCACCATGCACGCATGCGCGCGCACACACGCAGGCACGCACCTGGCTACTAGTACCAGCAGCATCTAGAAAGAAACTCTGAAAGAGGGTCCAGGACCATGGCCTAGCTTCCCTTCTGACTAATGGAAAATGCAAGTGCAGTGGCTCCTCCACAGCCCAGCGTGGTGATGAGGACACCGGCTTTGCATCTCACGGGCCTGGGTTTGAAACTCCTTTCCACCCGCTGACCTCGAGCAAGCAGCACCGTGGCTCTGAGCCCATGTCCCCACCTGTGCGATGGGAATGACTGTCACTGCCTTGAAGGTTCAGTTGAAGGGCAGACAGCGGGGTGATTTGCTGGCATTGGAGCTTAGTGAGGAGGGAAAATTGCAGCTGCCACAGTTTCGTGACGACTATGAATGTGGAGTGTTCCACCCCAAGTGGAAAAAGCCACAGTGGAGCGTAAGATCCTGGAACCTAGGAATGGGGCTGGACAACCCGGGGCCTCGGTGATGACAAGAATTGACGCTAACATGGGTTGAGCACTTAGGTGTTGATTAACATACTGGATTCTCACATAAACTCCATGAGGTACCAATTAGGGAAAGAGAAATCGCTCTGTGTCCTTCCACTAGAGGGGATTTGAGGCGGACAATTGGCTTTCTTAGTGATGAACAGACGAACAGAGAAGCCAAACAAGACTAGTGAGACAGCGCAGAGATTAGCACAGGAGGGAGCCACCCCCACCCCCACCCCCAACCAAGGCTGGGCAGACTAAGAGGGTGGCTGTTGTGGTTTCTGGGGTCATGCACGAGCTGGAATCACAGTGGCCCTGTCCAGCAGGAACAAAAAGCCATGACCGAGAAGGAGCTGCTTCCAGAGACGGGGCCCAAGGCAGAGGCGGGGGAGAGACACTGAGGCTTCTCTGCAGCCTCACCCACCCACCTGCTGCCAGTGCCCCTCACTGGCTAACCCATGCTGGGAACCTGATGTACAGGAGCTTGGTAAACACAGCCTTCGAGGGTCATTCCCCCTCTGCTGCAGAGCAGGGAAAAGGTCTAGAATGGATATCAAGGTAAAAAGGCCCAGGCCAACATAGGGACTATTATCATCTCTGTTTATACATGAAAAAATGATCACCCCAACATATGTAATTACAAAAACACTAATCAGTGTCATTCCAATATATTTAAATTTTAAACAAAGAAAGAAAAGAAATGAGGCACATTTGGGAAGGAGTAGGTTAGGGAGGGGAGAAAGGGGAGGGGGTGGGAGAGGAGGGGGAGAAGCTAAATATAAGGTGATGGAAAGAGAAGTCACATTAGGTGGTGAACTTAGTATACATCAAGTTGACAATGCACTGTAGAATTGTATGCCTGAGACCTATGTAATCCTTGCTAACAGATGTCACCCCAATAAGTCTAACAATAAAAATGAATTAAAAAAAAAAGAAAGAAATGAGGCACAGAAAAGTTAAGCGACCTGCCCAATGCCACACAGCCAGAAAGTAGTGAGGTAGGGCTTTGAACCTAGGCCGCCTGCCTCAGAACCCACAACCTTAACTGCAATGCGCTAGCACCTCCCCTGGAGCTTCTAGTCCAGCCCTTAGTAGCTTTCTCTTGCTTTTCTCAGTCCTCCATCCTTCCCTTTTTTTCTTTCAGACACATACACAGAGCTTTGGGGGCACACAGACTTAAATTTTAATTGTAGCTCTGCTACTGATTAACTGGGTAAAGTTACTTCATCTATTCGGTCAACACATATTTATTTAGCACCTAGTCTGTGGCAGTCCCAAGGGGCTTCGCCCCTCCGAGCCTTCGTTTTCTCACCTGGACAGTAGGTACACTGGTGGTCAAGCAGATACAATGTGGTGCCTGAGGGTCTGCTATATTATTACATTTTCTCCAGAAAATGCTAATCCTCCCCCTCCTCCCTCTTTCCCATCTTCTTGGCCCTGTCAAAGCACTACATTTTTCTTGCCGGGGTCATTTTTCATCTCGACTGGTGACTAAGCCCCCAGAGCAGCAACACCTTCATGTCACCTGCTGCCCTCCAGGCCAGCTCTGCACCTCTCAGAGCCGCAGTGTCCCCATCTAGAAAATGGGTTGGGGAAATAGGATCAGCTGTCGGTCAGCTTCACCATCAGGCCAAGAAGAAAAGGGTGGGAGACACAGGAGCAAGAGGAGATCTCTTTGTAAAGTGAAACACTGTTTAAAAACATTTAGTAACACGAGCAATGCCAGTAATGGCTTTGGGCAGCAGAACTTGGTCTTTATTCACGCTCCCTGCTCCCAGCAGCCCTTCTGCTTCACGCAGGAAGGAAAGAGGTAAATAAAGACCTGGGCCCACTCATGCAGGAGTCCATGGGTCAGGCAGAGGGATGCAGTCTGCTCTCAGCACAGGTCCTGCACGGGGAGGATGCATGACCTCCCACTGCACGTGCCTCCCAGCCCTCCCTCCCCGACCCATGAATCTGCTTCAGAAGCAACATATGGGAACCCCATGCAGATCTTGGTCAGTCCATCCTGCTTTCCAGCCCCTCAGAGAGGGGTGGGGTTTGGCAAGAGTCAAGTTTGGCCTTGGCAAGATCTATAATCCTGGGCCCCGGCCTCCTCTGCAAAAACTTGGCAGTGTCCCTGCCGGGGGCTGCAGGGAACAGAAGGCATACCTGGCAGAGAGGTGTGAGGAGAACTCAGTGAGGGAAGGAGGCTGTTACCTCCCCAAGGACTGAGACTCAGGTAAGAGATGGAGATACAGGAACCATCGAGGCCAACGGGCACCAAACGTGGCACAGAGAGTTGGGGAGGAAATACCCCAACCTCTCTCTTCCCAGCCTCTGATGTCCTGACAGCATCTGAAACAAGCTCAGGTGACCCTGTCTGTAGAAGTCCAGCCTCCCAGGCAAAGAGAGAAGGACAAAAAACGGACGTGGAGGGGAAACTGTCATCACACTCTTCGCAGTATCACTGTTAGGCTGGAAGAAGCGAATGGCTGTGAAACGCTTAGCACAGCTCCCGCCCACATCGAGCACTGCAGGAACCCCAGGACTTGATGTGGTCACTAACAATGCGCTGTCTTTCTGGCATGAACCCTGTCCTCTGCTCTATTCTCCTGTCCCTTTTTCCTCCAGGCTAGAGAAAAAAAATTGATTATCCCGTGTCTTTTCAGGGAAGGCATAATTGATAACAAAGACAACAGTTAGCTTCATTCTGATGACAAGATTTCACCCCAAGTTTCATTTTAATGGGGGTGGCAAAGCCCCAAAACCTCCCTTGTCTTCACCAGTTTTAGAATCCTTGGTTTAGCCTCCCAAAGAGTGGCAGCCAGAGCTTCCATCTTTAATGTGCTCTTTGCCCCTTAGAAACGAGACATCAAGGCAGTGAATCAAACTGAGTGAGCCCATACGGTGTGCCCAGTATGTTCTAGTCACGTATCTTGTGTAGCTTGGCAGTCTGGTGAAGCACACACACGTGGGAGCCAGGCCAAGCTCCGGCAAACTGGTGAACTTCTTTGAGCCTCAGTTTCCTCCTTGTCAAAATAATAATGGTGCCCCTCTGTGGGTTGCCATGAGGTTAAAAGAAGACAGAGCACAGAGAAGCCTTCCACAGCCTCGTCATCCCCATGGTGCAGGTATGACAGATGAAGAAACAGGGATCATAACCAGGAAGCAGTTTCTCAGGGATCCACACCAGCAAGCTGGCCTCAAATCCAGGTCTGCTTCGCCCAAAGCCAGAGGCATCCTACTCCTCACCCCACACCACCTCTCCCAGTTGACCAATCCCCATCAGAGGACAGTCGCTATCAAGTTGAAGAAGGCCCAAACATTTTATTTCACTTGGTTTAAGAATACATTCACCTTTCTGGGAATCACGTCTTTGTTGTTAGGGACAGATGGGAGCATGCACATGCAGCCATCAGCCTCCAAGAATGGCAGCTGTGAAGACAGTGACAAAAGACAGAGGGTGGTGGGAGGGAGAAGTCCACTGGGAAGGCTCAGCGTGGAGCATCCACGCAAGGAAGTGGAGGTGCTGGCTGCGTATTGTTCTCTGGATTTTCCTTTTATTGAAACTACCAGCATTGGATATTTGATTCAGGCCCCTGGGAATCTCAGCCCTGTTCCTGACCCCACCGATCCCCTGGGGCAGCTCATTGCTCCAGATCCTGTCCCCAGAGATAAAAAGAGGTTCCTTTCCTCTCTTGCAAGCCTCTGGGGTGAAGTCAATCTCTTCACAAAGCTGGACCCAGGAAGGCAACATTGAGGGTGACTCGGAAATAAATTTGGAGTCTTGGCTGTGAGTTGTGACATGAACATTGATCTGTGTGACCTTGGACAAGAAACTTCATCCTCTGGGCCTCAGTTTCCTCATCTGTGAAGTGAGAGTAATCCTGTATACCTCTGGGTGTCATTAGGAGAATACAGTGAGGTCACATCTGGGGCCGGGGGCGGTGGGGTGGGTTGCTGTACACAGTGCTGGAGTGCTCTGCAAATGGAAGATGCGAGTATCAGAGTGAAAGCCGTCTTCTCCTGCCCACTCTGGCCAGGGGTAGCCAGGAGGAGCCTCCTGGGGTTCTTTAGACCAAGACAAGGCTCCTGTCTGCCGGCCTCAGACCTCCCAGCCCCTCTCAGCCGAGGTTTCCTGTTGTCCTCTTTTACTCTTTTAAAGAAAAGAAAAAAGCATCCTTCCTCTGGAGACCTTTGTCCCAAAACTAGCTAGGGAATGCGAGAGACATTCACTCCATGCTGAGTAGGTTGAGCCACTTTCTGGGCTTAAAAAAATATATTATTGTTTACCTAACGGTTCTTCTGTGAGAAATGGGTGTCTGTTCCTTTAAACAGAGCGCAGCGTGGCAGACAGAGTGGCTCCGGGTTGTTTGCAGCCAGAGGAGGGGGAGAAGGAGGACATCCTGTAGTTGAGTAGAAACACAGAGACAGACAGACAGACAGACAGACAGAAGAGAGGGATGAAAAGGTCAGCACAGACCTGCACAGGGGAGCCTCGCTCATTTCTTTCCTATGGAAAATTTTCTTTTCCAGAAAGAAAATATTCACTGTTTTTTCTGGAGGAGGGGTACTGTATTCTGCCAGTCTAACCCCAGATACCGCTGGCTTATTTACGACAAGGAAACACTCTCCAAGTGGAGTGGCATTTCAAGATAAAGAAGGTCCTGACAGTACTGTGCATTATCTCCAGTCTTCCCAATAGTCCTGCATTCCCATTTTACAGATGGGGAAACTGAGGCTCAGGTCGACTGGGGCTGTGCCCAAGGTCAGACAGATGCCCAGGCGGCAAGTAGAGGGGCTGAGCTTCCTTCCTGAGCCACCAGACTCCTTCTACCAGCACATCACACTGCCTCCTGTGAACTCAGCAACAGATTTGAGGGTAGACAGGAGGGACAGGAGCAGCAGGGTGGACTTGTGGCCGTGTGCTTTACCAGCCACCATCTTAGACACCTCTAGCAACCCCTTGGTTCTCAGGGCTCTCTGGCATCCAGGAACAAGCCCAGGATTGTAAACTCCCCAAAGTGTGTCTGATTCAACCATTACCATTCTCAGCAATGTTACAGGGCATTACAAATTTTTAAAGAAGTGTTTCATCAATTGCCAGATCAGACTGTGTGACTCTCCTCCTTACATTCGGAACGGGGCCCCCAAGATCCTGCATGATCTGATCCCAGTCCCATCTCCTCACCCTCATCCTTCCTCACCATGGGCTGGCACACCTTCAGAAATTTCTGTTTCTCTAAATCTTAGTGCTACCCTAAGTGTGAGCCACAGCCTCGAACCAGCAGCAGTAGCAGCACCAGGGAGCTAGTGAGTGCTTCAGGAGTTCAGCCCCATTCCAAACCTATTGCCTTTTAATAATATCCCCAGGTGCACATTATAAAAGTGTGAGAAGCACCACTACTACACATCTAGTTTTTCCCACCTCAGGACCTTTGCACATACTGTGCCTGCTGTGTAGAACAATCCTCTTTAACTTGGCCTAACTTGGCCCTACTCATCCTAAACTCATATGTCACTTCCTCAAAAAAGAGTTCCCTTGGCCCTCCAATAACATCATTCTGTCTTAAAAGTCCAGGTTTCTTTTTTATAGCACTTTTGCAGTGTGTCATTACATACCAACTTACTGAATGTCTGTCTCTATGAAGGCAGAGGCCACGTCTCACTGGTTTAGCAGGAACAGAGTAGCAACTGCACAAACACATGTTGAATGAATAAACATGGTGCTATTTCTGGTGCTGCAAGGGGAGAAGTTCACAGACAGACCCTGCTTGGGGCATTTGGTCTCTCTAGGCATTTTCATTCGCTTTCAGCAAATAATTCCTGAGTGCTATCATGTGTCCGGAACCGGGGTCATATATATAAGGAAGCTACGTGTGACAAAGTGGATCCCTGAAATCGGTACAGCAATTCTGTTGTCTCGTTCAGGGCACAAGGCCAGGGGCTGAATGAAACTAAGCCAAGAAGTGTACATTCTGGTGGTAACAACAGGGAACCCTCAGAGAGAGGAATAGGAAATGAATATTTCCTAGGCCCCACTTCTGGGCCACCTACACAGCGTGACTGTGTCATAAGCAGTGTGGTATTGGTGCAGACACTAACACATAAACGCATAGAACAGAATGGAGAGCTCCAAAACAGGCACAAAAACACATGGAAATGAACTACATGCAATGGTGACATTACAGACCAATAGGGAGAAGATGGATTGTTCAATAATTGGTGCTGGGCCAACTAGCTACTCATATACAAAAATTAAAATGAGATTTCTGACCCACTCTACAAATAGAAATAAATTCCAGATGGATTAAAGACTAGATTTTTTTTTTAAAGCTTTACATTTTTTAAAAAAAAAATAGAGGAGACTATCTTGATTATATTGGTATATGGAAAAATCCTTAAAACAAGATGGAAAAAAATCCAAAAAGGAGGCAGGAACTAGGCATCTCTGGGACTTCAGCGTAGAAGCACCTAGACCATTCCTGTAAAGCAGTGGTTCTCAACCGTCCTAAGGCCGCGACCCTTTAATACAGGTCCTCATGGTGTGGTGACCCCCATAAAATTATTTTCGTTGCTACTTCGTAACTGTAATGTTGCTACTGTTATGAATCGTCATGTAAATATCTGATATATGTTTTCCGATAGTCTTAGGTGACCCCTGTGAAAGGGTCGTTCGACCCCCAAAGGGGGCGCGACCCACAGGTTGAGAACCGCTGCTCTAGAGCAAGGGTTCTCAACCTCGGCACTACTAGCATTTGGGGCTAGATAATCCCTTGTCGTCAAGGGGGCGCTTCAGTCGTCAAAATCAGAAAAGTCTCTAGACATTGCCCCATGGCCTCTGGAAGGCAAAACCACAGCTCTGACTGGCCTCTGAGCAGCAGCACCACCTGGGGACTTGTTAGCTGTGCAGATTCTCGGGTCCCATACCACACCTTCTGAATCCAATATTCTGAGGGTGGGCCCAGCATGCTGTGTTTAACAAACCTTCTGAGTGACTCTCAGAACTGCTGCACTCGGCTTGGGCTTGGGATACCCCAGATACAACTGTTTTCCCTCCATCCCTGTGTGTAATCTGCCCAGATTCAAAAGCTCAGGAGCATGCATCCCGTTGGTCTCAGTTAAATCGGATGTCCCTCTCTGGCGTGAAGAGCCAGCTTCACACAGAATGACACTGAATAGAGAAGGAAGCAAGTCCCCAAAAGTTGAAAGTAGAAGCTGCTGTTTCCAGAAGATGGAGATAAGAGATTCTGGGCTGAGGTTCCTCCACTCACCAGACATTTAGTAATCTCTTCCTGTGCCCTGGGCACTTCATGGGAGTCTTTACTGTCATGGATGGTGCTGCTAACCTCCAGGTTGGCTTCTGAGGGTCCCAGGAGACAACTAGGAAGCACCATGAACTAGAACTTCCACAATTGGAAGAACTGGGTTCACTCTCTAATTCAGCTCCTCGCCAGCCAACTCCCTGAGCCTCCATTTCTTCATCAACAAATGGGAAGCATAACCCATACCCCACACAACTATTGTGGGGGTCAAATAAAATCATGTTAAGGTGCAGTACCAATGTTTATTATTATGAGAAAGGCACAGATTTGCAGCAATGGACAGTGTGGAGAGCCTGGGAAGGTGGTGAGTTGCAAAATCCTTTTATCAGCATTTTGATAATAATCAAATGGCCTGCTCCATTCTAGATTCCCCCCCCCCCCATCTCTGGCTAAAACATCAACAACATGAATGCTCATGTCTTAGTAGTTATATTAATATTAATAATACCTGATGTTTACATGGTGTGTCAGGGCTTACAAAGTGCTTTCTCGCTCGTCATCTCATTTGATTTAATCCTTACAGTGTCCTTGGGAGGCAAGGAGTAGCAGCATCTAAATTCCCATTTTATAGACGAGGAAGTTAAGAGTCAGCATGATGAAAACTTGACCAAGATCCCAGAGCTGGTACACTCCAGGACAAAGCTCCAGTACAACTGGGACTAAAAGCAAACCATCCAGGTAAAGGAGCTCATCCCTGCCTTGTGCCGGGATGCCCACTATGGTGAAACACAGGTTAGGTTACTAAGAACAGGTGAGTGCACTCATAGTCCCCCTTCTATACTTGGAAGGTGTAAGCCAGAGGTGGCTAGCCGGAAGCCGGCTGACTCAGTCGGCATGCCAATGAGTTTTGTTTAGCAGCTCAGCTTTTTCAAAAGTGCTGTATCACTCACCATTCAAACACACCGAAACACAGCTGAGGCTGTCCTATGTGATCTGTCTGTTCATCTCTGTGCTATTGTCACTCTTGCAAAACTCCAGTTCCCAGCATGGAGCATCTAACTGGTAAGCCTGGGAAGGATGCCTGTGCCCAGGCTGCTGGGGCAGGGGTAAGGAGGAGGCACAATGGCAGTGGAATCCTGTGTGATTGTGCACTCCACAAATGTAGGCTGCAGCGGGTAAGTGAGGGCTAAGATGCAGCCCACCTCTGCTCCCCAAGTCATGTGCCCTGGCTCAGGGCTTGGTGAGTGGAGCTCAGACTGTATTTGAGTCTGCAGTTTCCCTATCAGCTGAGCACTCCTGCGTAGTAAACAAATCACACGGGCAAACATGGCAATACTCACAAGACTAGGCAACACTAGACTCCATGCCTGTATGGCAACGATTGGAGGGAATCAAGTCAGAGCTGCCTTCCTTGGATAGGGTGCACACTCCCCATGTCACCACAGTCCCCAACCAGCCTCCTTCACTTGTTTATGTCACCTGCCTGGCACCTAAGGTATTTGAATTTATGACCCCTGTCTTAAACAATAACTTTTTTTTACATTGGTTTATTCAGGTCATTAGTTTCATGGTCTATTTCTGAATGGCATTTTTTCTTTCCCACCCAACTCCTGGTTAATCTACTTATTTTTACTCTACCTCCTTCTAAAAATATATACAATACAACAAGATTTTTTCAAAAAAAGAGTCAGACTCCTGGTAATCTCTGGAATGTGGGAAAAGCACTCTTACCACAAAGTTATATTAAGAAACTTAATTATCAGAAAATTACTGTATAACAAATATATCAAACACTGAGTATGCACACTGTATATATACACTGAGAATTCCTGGGCAACCTCAGTCTATAAACCCATTCACCTCAACAACCTCAACTGACTCTATTCCTTTCCTTTGACCAGCATGGAGACTTTGAGGTACACTTGCTTCTGTACAACTTCCAACCTTTCCCAAAACCCACTACTCATACAGTCAGGAGAATGTTCTCAATTTATCCCAAGGATATTATTAATGTCAATTTTCTTTTCTGTTGGCACTGACCCATTCCCAATTTGTTACGCTATTATTGGTTCACTTCCTGCCTTTTAGGAAGCCGTGGGGCTCCAGGTTGCTATTGTGGGTTGTCTCTGTCAGCTATTGCTGTGTAACAACCACAAATATCACAGTGGCATACAGCATTAAGTATTTCTCATCATATGCTTGAGGGTCAGGTGGGGTGGCTTCGCCTTAGGCCACAGGTCTATAGGTCAGCCAGATCAACTCCATATATCTCTCATTCTCCTGGGCCCGTATCGTGCTTTTCTCATGGCAATGACAGAAGCGCAAAACAGCAAGCTCAATAGCACAAGCACATTTCAAGCCCCTGCTCATTGTCACATCCATTAAGATCTCATTTGCCAAAACAAGTAAAATAATGAAGCCCAAAGTCAAGGGCAAGGAGGTATACTTGCCCCATGGAGATGGACAGAAAGGGGAGAGAGCAGAAATTTACAGATAATACCCACCCTCTGCCCTTTTGGTCACAAATATTCACTCCATCCCAAACACCTTCCAAATATCTTAACCAATTTTGACACTGAGCTGGAAACCTAGAAAGTCATGACTTTCGTCAGATCTCATGAAGCTACTCTTGATTCAGGAACTTAAACATAAAACAGACAAGTTGTTTTCCCCATGTACCCCCAAAATACAATGGTGGGACAGAGACAGAATTACTACAAAAACATACTCATTTGAAAAGGAAATAACCTGAGAGTAGAGAATGTTCTTTGATGTGACCCCTGTTCTACACTCTCAGAGTAGCTCTGTAGTCCTGGGGTCCCTGGCTCCTGCCCTCTGGAGGTTCCCCCCTTTCCATCAACCTTGGCCACTTCTGAAGTATGCATTGGGGAATATGTCCTTCTTAGTGGCAAGCAGCACTGCCAGTCTGCATCCTGCCTGAAGAATGGGAGGGACACAGAAATGTGTTTACATCTCCAGCAGTCTCATTTTCTTTTAGATCATTCTAGGAGACCTTTTGCGCCATTGAGATGATGCAATAGACACTGCCGTTGCTCAGAAAACCTGCTTAATGTAGGACACAGAAGAGAAGATAGAAAGTAATTTCCAAGTGGGTGCAAGCTCAGGTGGGTACAGCACTCTCGTTATAGCAGTGATCACTTCTGGGCCATTCCCTTCTACTTTCAGAAGCGACTAACTTGACCATTGCAAATCCTGTGGTTCATGCCCAGTACCATGTAAATGGACTTCCTGGTATAATATTTTTCCATTCATTTCAATGGTCCCACTATCTTAGGCCACTCTATATGAAATTGCAACACTTCCATTCCATCAACATCTCCTGTCTTATTTGTCTCCCCATGCTGTATTTCACATGTTCTTCGTTGATTATTTGTTTATTGTCTGTGGACCTCCAACAGAATGTAAGCTCCACGAGGACAGGGATTTTATCAGATTTGTGTTCACTGTGACTAGAAAAGCCCCTTGCATAGAATATGCTCTTAATAAATATTTATTGAATGGAGGCATAGATGGATGGATGGAGGGATGGACAAATGAACTTATACGCCAAATCCTGATGCCTCCATCTGAACGAAACCTCAGGCTCCAGGCCTGCTAAAAGATCAAACATTGCCTTATCTTCCTGGTTCTGACTTGGTCTTCTCCCCGTGATGATTCTACCCAACACTGTGTGGCTTCTTCAAACTTTCTCAGTTAATAGCTCTCACCAAGAATGCTCCCAGACCTCTATCCCCAAGTTGTCTGAACACCCCCTGGATCTCAGTGGACTTGAAGGCAGAACTTCAACAAATAGAAGAGAATGGTTAAAACTAAGGCAGAAGAACCAGAATCAGAGTTAGGATCAAAAATCTTAAATTAAAGAAAACTAATGCAATTGAGCAAAATGTTTCCCTGAGTTCCCTGGTAATCAAGGCACAAAGGGAAAGATGATGTATCTTTTAAAAGATACATGCTGTTAAAGAAGACAACCTTTTTTCCTAGGGACCATCAAGTACAGTGAGCAGGATAAAATTCAGATGGAGAAAACTTCCTGCCGTAAAGACAATCTTCCCACAAGCCTGAGAACTCAATAATGACCTTGAGATTAAAAAGGAGAGCCTATAGGAGCTCATGTGAACACCAAGAAAGGGCATCATAGCCTCACCAGCATCCTGTTTCCTGGGACAGACAGGAGGTCAGGGTGGGGGAAAATAAAGGAGTTTAAGGCACCTTCCAAGAGAGAGAAACTCAAGATTTACCTAACTATATTTTATTTTGCTTTTAAAGATGCAAAAGGCTGAGGAGAATCGTAAATTAATTAATTTCATTACCTAGAGAGCAAGTGGGAAGATGGGTTATTTTGCTAGCTCTTTAACTAGTTAATTTGCTGGTTCACTGCTTGAAGACTTTGGGGGTGTTATTCAGTCTGAAAGCCAAGGGGTGATATTGAGGTTTATTTTTTTAGGGTATTGGGGAGCTGAGATCCCTGGTGCTCTCAAATGAGGCTCAGGGGCAGATCATCCCATTAGAGAAGAGTTATTAGGTTAATAACAGAAAATATTAAAGAAACACGCATTTTGTTGTTGAAATTCCCTTTTACCGTATGAAGTGGGATTTGTTTCCTGGGATCACCAATTAGTTACCAAACTCATTGCTTATTTGTGGCCTTTGTAAAATGTCAACCCCTCCAGTTCAATAGTTTATTTTGTATTATTATGCTTCTTTCTTAGAAGACAGGCTTCCAAGCTCCAGGGGCTGCTTTGTTGACAGAGGACAGGGAGCAGCAGAAATTGTATCCTTCTTTAGGAATTCCAGGAAAGTAAGCTGACTTCTTAGTTCAGAGGACCTTGAACTACCCTTCTCAATTTGGCTCTGTTAGGTTTGAGGCAGAGGTGGGGGCTCAAGAAAGGTAGACTGAAGAGTTTACTGGATCCCAAAGGTGGTGTCGTAAAAGCACCTTGGAGCAGATGCCACCATATAAGTGGTGGTTCTGTCTCCTCCAGCCTCTGTCCTGTCTGGTTCATGGCTGAGTGCCGAAGCCAAAATTTGGTCAAGAGCTTTTCCTGGATTCCCAACCAGGGCTCCCCTGTCCTGGGTTACTAGCACATTCTCTACTTACTAAATGTGCTTTGTGATCTCAGTTAGTGGGAGGCAGAAAACCCACTGCTAAACAGGGAAGCAACTGAAAACCCGAAACGCCAGCATGTCTAGTCTGTACACGGTAATGCCATATCCCACTCACTCATTAATATCTCCATTCACAAATCTCTATGGTCTATCCACTGCACGCAGCTGCAATGCGAGGGCTTTGGAAAGGAGAGCAATGGTGGTCAGAGTGGTTAGAATAAGGGAAAGTGTCTTCAGTCTATGAGGTTGCTGTTGAGGACATCGTCCTAGAGGCTGGGTCTCCATTGAGACTCCACTTCAGCCAGAGTATCCTAGAGAGAGGCATGAAGAATGTGATGAACCCAGGGGGCTAGTAAAGCAATTAAAGAACAGAATGAAGGACGCCCCCAGCATCCGCCTCCGAGGAGGGTTAAGGATTGGAGTACATCACAGCGAGCCTCATCTGAACCTCGCCTCAGAGACCATCCCCCCGACACTGCGGAACTGGGGGTGGGCCCCCTGCTGTGGGGCAGGCAGCCTGGGCCAGCAGGGAAATCATCAAAGGCTCGAGCAGCAGGAACACTCCAACCATTAGACAGTGGAAGACAGATTTCCTCTCCCATGTGCCTTTAAAGGCAGCTCATTTACCTTTCTGGGCCCCAGGAAAGCCCACGATAGGTGCCATCCAGGAAATGCGGGCCCTTTAAGAGCAGCACGGTTTAATGCAGCATAAGAGCCATAGGTCAGACCAAGAAACGACTTCCTGACTGTAAGGGCTTACTGGACCATGAAGAAGGACTCCCAGGGAGACTGTGAAATCGCCTTCTCTCAACATTTTTAGATTCTTGTTTCTCTGGGGCGGTGGCCTGAGGGCCAGCCCCAGGCAGGCGGAGAGATCTGATGACTTCTCAAGCCCCGTCTTCTCACCCCAGGAGGCACTTTCCAGCCTAAGAACCGAATGTTTCCTCACTTTTCTGGATGGATAGTTTGTTCAGAAAACAGGTGGAGATAGCAAGTATTCATTTCTGCCGAAATTGCTCTTTTTTTCTCATTTGCATCCCCATATTTGGCTTTTTAATGGAGGTATAACATGTATTGTGTTCATTTCACAAATACAGCATAATGGTTTGATATTTGTGTATATTGTGAAATGATCACCACAAGTCTAGTTAATAACATCTGTCCCCATACATAATTACAAAAAAATTTTTTCTTGCGGAGGACTTTTACGATCTACTCTCTTAGCAATTTTCAAATATGCAGCACGGTATTATAAACTATAGTAACCATGCTGTTTCTAAATTGCTTATAAGTAAGCAGGTACAGGATGAAGACTTCCTATTTTGCTTTTTATTTTATTTTTCAGAGGTAGGTCAACTGGGTAGTAGGTTCCAGATCTTCAAATACTGAGTAAGAAAAACTCTTAGCCTGGAAGCCATTTTACTATTTTAAATATTTTTAGATAGCTCTGGCTTTGCAACAGCTGTAGGATGTAAAAGGAAATGCGTTTCTCTCCAGTCCCTGGGCAACTCTCATGTATCCAACGGTAAGCCCGGGTGGTGGGGGGAGGGCGGGGATGGGAGGTGAGGAGGGGTGTGGCCAGCGAGGGGTGGGGCAGTTAGTGCATTTTCTTCATGTTGCAAAGCATTTTCAAATACCAGATGTAAACCTAAGAACCCTGGAGAGCTATAGATCTTACACCAGCAGAATTTCTGAAAGCTTTGGAAGTGCCCCCCAAATTTGAACAGAAACTCGCTGGATGACATGATCAGATTCAAACAGGCTGTGCCTTCCAGCAGTGGGACAGTGGCATTCTCTGGTTGAAGAGAGAGAAAGGGCGGGAGGCTGGGGGTACGAGACAGGCCTTTCATCTGGGTCGTTTTGGATTTGTGATCTCTCTCGGGGGTAACTCTTAATGGGTTTGCAAGCACACTAATTGCCCCACCAGGGCAGATGCCATAGCCGGCTGGGTTACGTAAGTTCATGTATTTAATAACTTTTTATTGGGCATTTCCAGTGCCCTAGGAAATGAGTTATAGGGTTGACGCTGGACTTCTGACAGTGACACTAAGTGGCCCTAACCTTCTCTCCCTACTATATTTCTATCCTTAGTGCTTTACAGAGCACAAAACTATTCACTCACTCACTTATACATTCATTCATTCATTCAGTGCATTCAGTAAATACTCAGTGTGCTCCTCCCAAGAGCTAAAAATGCAGCAGTGAACAAGACAGCCCTCTGCCTGCCCGTTCTGAAGAGCTTCCTCCAAAGTGCTGCAGAAAACACCCATGCACAAACCTCAAACACTTCATGCTCATTCACACATTCAACAGATATTGATTGCATACCTATTAGGCACAGCACTAATCACCGGGAATACAAAGGGGCAGAAAGACAAGTGTCCTATTAACGCACCAGGTAGGTAACTACCGACATAATCACACAAAGAAGTCCAAAGTCGATTGCAGACGTGCCAGGACAGGGAGGTTCGCAGTGCTTTGAGAGACCACAGAAGGAGAGGTCAGTGCAGGCCTCCCCGAGAAAGCAAAGCTGGGGACACAATGTGAACCATGAGCTGGGAGTAAGCAGGCTACTGATAGGAGCAGATGCCGAGGTCCTGGGGCGGCAGGAGTACAGTGGACACGAGTGACCAAAAGGAAGCCAGAGTGGCTGCCAGTGGGTAGGGGCCCAACAGGAGAGAGTGACAGAGATATCACTAGTGGCCAGACCATCGAGGCCTTGTGCCAAGGTAAAGAGTTTGGGATTTATCCTGAGAATAGTAGAAGCCTCAAAGGAGATTTAAGCAGAGACATCTAGAACATAATCTTGTCTTCTCTCTAATGTATGAATTCACTCAACAAACATCTACTGGTCCCTTGTAGGTACATGATGCTTTTCCAGGCAGTGTGAGGACCGGGCACCAAGGCTCTTAGAGATCAGGGGAGCAGACAGGCACGTCAGCAACAGTTTATTGTAGAGGAGGGAATGCTGGACTTAGGTATTGAAAACAATAGGTTCAAGTTCCAGCTCTGCCCTGTACCAAATAGCCCAGGGTTCCTTGAGAACAAGGACTAGGCTTAATTATTTTTGGCTGTGGGTCCCCAGCACTTGGCATATGGAAGGTATGACCATGTCACATTAGATAATATCAATAAGGCCTTCCATGTGTTTAGTACTTTCTCATTTTTAAAGATCTTTCACATTCTGGATCTTATTTTGTTCTCACACCATCCTTGTGAGGTAGATTCAGGACCGGACCAGCTACATAATTTATGGGGCCCAGAGCAAAATGAAAACATGGGACTCTTTGTTCAGAAATTAATAAGAATTCTGTGACAGTGACAGTGACAGCAGAGAATTAAAACAAGGACAGAATCACTATAAGGGTGGGGCCCATGAAGCCAGCCCTAAGCAATATCTATTTTATTCATATTACAGATGAAGAAACTGAGGCACAAAGTTTAGTGACTTTGTGAATGTCACTCAGCTGGTGCTGAAAGATGGAGTCTCAAAATAAACCCAGGCCTTCCGGTTCCAGGTCCAGGGTGCTTCCTGCTGAAATAGGGCTGCTCTGGGCTGCAGCTCTGCTCTGGGTCGTGTTATTGGGGTTGGGCAGGTCTAAGCATCTGCTTGGGAAGCAATACAGGCAAAGAAGTGGAATGCAAATGCACGAAACCCTTCCACAGGTCCCACTGCTCTCAGGAGAAGGTCCAAAGGTTTAGCCAGTGGTTCTCAACCTTCCTAATGCCGCGACCCTTTAATACAGTTCCTCATGTTGTGGTGACCCCCAACCATAAAATTATTGGTAGCTGCTCTCTACACATGTGTGACTGTTCTGCATAAGTACATTAGGTGTTCTCCGATGGTCTTAGGCAACCCCTGTGAAAGGGTCGTTTGACCCCCAAAAGAGTCGTGACCCACAGGTTGAGAACCGCTGGTTTAAACTGAGGCAGAGTCCTTTTGTGGTCTGACCCCTGATTAAAGTTCTCTAGCTGCACCACCCGCCTCTGTCCCCCGCTTCAAAATGTGCTTTCCAAGCACACACACACACCTTCTTGCATTTTCCCAATGAGGCCTTTCTCCACTCTGGCCTCCAGGCTTTGTTTGTCTACTTCCTCTGCCTCAGATGCTGTGTTATATGAAGGGTGAATTCAAGCTAGTCGCCTCAGAAAGGGAGGGGAGCAGGATAAGGAAAGCCCACTGAGACAGAGGGAAAATCATGACTAGTTTGGCCACATCCTTGGAATTGCCATCCACCCATGCACCCATCCCTCCATCCATCCTTCATTCCTTCCATCAATCTGTCCATCCAATCAACAACTATTCCCTGATCCCTGTGTGCTATATGCCTGGTATTAGGTTAGGCTCAGGGGACCCAGAGATAAATAAGCCACACTTCCCTCCCCCGAGGACCTCACACACCAGGAGAAAGACAAGCAAGTGTTACCCATAACTCAAACCCCCAACTTTACAGCCTGTGTGAGTCCAGACTCCCTCCCCACAATTTATGCAAATTCCCACTTTCTTCTTCTAGATCCTGTCTCCACTTCTGTCCACAGGTGTCATCCCAGTACGGCCGCAAGGCCTTAGGCCCCTGTACCATGTTTCTGTAAGAAATCCAATCCCAGTGGTGACTTTACTGTAGGCCTGAGGTGTTACTCTGAAGGATTATGTCCTACACCCCACGGCAAGCTTGTCCAACCTGCAGCCTACAAGCCAAAGGCCACATGTGGCCCAGGAGGGCTTTGAATGTGGCCCAACACAAATTTATAAACTTTCTTAAAACATTACAAGAATTATGCATGGACCTTTTTTTTTTACCTCATCAGCTATCATTTGTGTTAGTGTATTTTATGGCCCAAGACAATTCTTCTTCCAGTGTGGCCCAGGGAAGCCAAAAGGTTGGACACCCCTGCTCTACAGCCTTACAGCTCTTGCTGGTTCCGCACTAATTACCCCCTATTCCCAAAAGCCCAACCTATTAGCGCGGAGCCCTCCCCACTGCACAGCTCTCTGGGGAGTCAGCCAGTCCTCACTCCCCACTCTGAAATACTCCCCTCAATGCCCACCCCGCCCCAGGACTGCCGGCTGGCCTCAGAACCTAGTGAATACAGCATGTTCCAACTCGCACACATGGACTAGTGCAGAGGGGGCGAGCGCTACCCACCACCGGGCACGTTCAGGATGCCCATCCCAGGGGGCCAACAAGAGGGGCGAGCTCTAGGAAGGACTCCTAGAGGAAGGAGATTGGAAGAGAGTATTTGCACCAGAACAAATGACAAGGACAAAGAAAGCAGAGGGCGTGGTGATTTTTGAAGCACCAATCGTGGTTCGGCAGGGCTGGGAAATCGAGTATGAAGATCAGCAAGAGGCCAGACCAGGATGGAGGCCGGCAGGGGCCATAAAAGATCGGGCAGGCCCTGCTAAAGACGGTGGACTTGAAGCTATTGCCACAGAGCTGAGGCTGAGAAATCTTAAGCCTAGAAATAGCATGATTAGAGAGTTTAGAAGGATTATAGAGGAGGGGATAAGGGTCACTCAACTCCAACCTGAAGGTTGTGGGAGCCTCGAGCTCAGGATCAAATTATTGCATGGCCCCAGCGGCTCCTGTCCCTGGGAAAGGGTCTGAGACCAGACGGAGTCTTTGTGATGAAGACAGGCAGGCAGAGCCCCAGGTGGCTGTCCTACGTCCCTGGGCCTGGAGAGATGGCCTCATACTCATTCTGTTCTCCAACAACTCCTCTTGGGATGTGTTATCAGACCAAAAACAAGGACTGCAAGATTCATGGACTGTCAGAACCTGACAGAAGGATTCAAAGTCATTTTCAAAGGTCTTCAGGTCAGCCAAACCCCGAGTGCACTGTTTCAGAGTCCTGTCCTCCTCCCCAGGCCCCCACTAACACCCCACTGCTACTTGATTCTCAAAGCCATGGCATTTCAAGGGAAAAGGAGTCAGGCAGGTCCTGGTTCGTTCATACTGGAATCCTCAAACAGGCTGTTTTGTAAGTGACCGAGAACTTCCAAGAGACCTCTGCAGGCCCGCTTAGAGAGCATCTTATTTTGAATCAGGAAATTGTATTTTGCCAGAACTGTATGTTCAAGTTCATATTCATGTCAGAACCCACGAAATGTGAGTGGGTTCTAAATTTGGAAAAACATGTTCTTCAGTCTCTCCCCAAAGCATTCCTTCAGCTATTGACTTTGGAGGCAACCTCTCCATACTGTGTGGTTGTCCCAGGTTGGCTCTGGGACACACCGAACCTTCGAGCACATGAGGATCAATACGGCGGTGACCTTTGGGAGAGCACTGCAGAACCCAATATCCCGCCAGCGTCCTTCCTTGGCCAAGCTGCAGGGTTGGGTCTTGTTTCCATGCAAGACATCTGCCCTGACTTAAACTTTGACTCCCTACCAAGTGTCTTTCCTGAGCTATTTGCACTGTGAACATAGTGCCTAAAAAGATTTATTTTAAAAAAAAAAGAGAGAGAGAGAAGCCGAGTGTCATTTTTAGAAAGGCGAGACACCCAACACATCCTACTCTGAGTAGATTTCTTTGACGGCTTGTGATGTTGTTCCCTGAATAGTAAATATACCCTCAGACTCCAGGTAAATAGTCCATGGCATGTAACGTGGGTATAAAAGAGGAAATTTTACACAACGTGGCCACAGATGCCTTGTCATTTCCCAGAAAATTAGAGGGTCTTCCAGTGACGCCGTAAATTTATCACACAAGTATTCTTCCATGACTGCAGGAACAGATGGGGCCTGTTTTGATACTGTTTTGCAATTGCCATAGATAACACGCTGGGGGTGGGAGGTAGAGGGGGGAGGGGGACACAGGCTGCCCCTGCCCCCAGAAACGGGAAGCCTGCGGCACTCATAGCCAGGCGCTGGGCGCTCCGGGCCTCCTTGTCTGAAAGCCACTTTGTTAGCACGGGGCGTTTCTTTTTGAAGGGAAGCAGCAGGCATCTGGGGGAACACTCATTCCTGTATCTGGTAGCCTTTCACTAAAGCAGGAAATGTTACAGGATGGGCTGAAAGAGAGACTCAAACCCAGAGGATGAGCTGGAAGCAAAGATAGTCTGCAGGGAGGTCTTGAAAGGCACGCACCCCTCTGCCTCCAGAAAGGACCCTGGGGTGTCTGGAATTGAGGGAGATTTCACAACCTCCTCCTCAGCTCTTTCTAGCATCTCAGTGGAGATGGACAAGTACAAATCAACAACTTCCGTGTAGCAGCTGTTGGTTCACTTTAAAATAGGTCCTCCTCCCGCTAATAGTAATAGCTGATACTGACCGAGGGGTTCCCAGGTGCCCGGCACTGTGCTGAACGCAGCGGAGGAACATGTGGCTCACAGAGGTCACAGATCTGCCCCTGCCCGTGCCGCTGTTAAGGGCAGGGCTGGGCCAGTGGTGGTGGGGTCCCCCGCTGTCTGTGGGCACTCTTCGCAGCAGTTCCTTACTTGTGGAGTGGAGCTAATAACAGCAGCATGATGCTGTCTTTTTTTTCTTTTTTGGGGGGCGGGGGGGGGGGGTCCTGCTTTATTTCAGTCATGGTTCTCATTTGCAACTCTCATCCTTCATTTGTCCGTTCAACAAATGCTATTGAGCACTTACTATTTATGTCACTGCCATCCAGTCTGTTCATCCGGACCTTTTTAATTAGCCCCTCCATTGCCTCTTCACGGTAGGCTTTCCTATCATTATCATGCCGTGAACAGGCATCTCATTAGGCCACTGTTTTACAAAAACTGACTAGATCTGTTCTGAACTTGCTGTTCACAAAGTCCTGGCATAGACTTACTTGTCTGTGCTCCTTAGGACAACCAAGCAGAGAAAAGGAAAACAGGTATATTATCTATTACTTATTATTATCATTATTACGTTCCCATTTTATACACAATTAAAGTGAGTCCCAGGCATTTTAAGTGGCAGCTGGGACCAGGATTCAAAGTCAGATCTTGGGATGCCTACTCCTGACGCCTTTCCACATGAACGTGGACCTTGCCCTCCAGGAGCACGCTGCCTACGCTCCGCAGGGGCATAAACGCACTAGCCCTGAGAGGCAGGGGAGCTTAGTGGTTAGACACATGGACTCGAGCCAGCCAGCCTGGCTCCAAAGTCTTGCCTCTGTCACTTACTAGCTCATGGCCTTGGGCAGGTGACTTTACCTCTTGATGCTTCAATTTCTTCCTGGGTTAAAAGGGAATAATATTATAATAGTCCCTCCCTCAGGGGACTGTCGGGAAGATCAGTGGTTGGATATATAGAAAGCTCTTAGAGCATTATCTCACACTGAATAAATGCCATCTCATCGTCCATTGTTTTAACGTTGTTATGGAGGTACCTGAAAGTAAACAGAGGCTGTGGAGGGAAGGACAGAGTAGAACAAAGAGTTCTCTGGGAAGAAGAAAACTAACTGGAACTAACATGTATTCCTCTTCGGTTTCCTCATCTGTCCAGTGAGAGAATTTCAACCAGATGGAGCTTGACAAAGACCATCTGACTCCCTCACCTGACTCAGCGGCCCTGGAGACTCTGATGGGCACACCAACCCCCCCGACGTAGATTAAGACCAGCTGGTGAAGATAATCCGTTTCAGTGAGGACCCAGCTAACCATCCCATCCCAGTCTGTCTGGGATTTTCTCTGTTCTAAAACTGATAGCTTCACATCCCAGCAACACGATCACAGGAAAACCAAGACAGCTAATCACCCTAATGAGGTCAGCCCCTTCGAAAAATTCCATAGTCTCGTTCATCATTTTCTAAACTTTGCCACTCATGTTATCACTTCCACATATATTTGCCATATCTGTGTTTCAACTGTGAAACTACTCAAATACATTTATTTCAAAAAAATATTTTACATCATTGCTGCAGGAGTCAGGATAAGCCAAGTTAGCTGAGGCGACAAGTAACCCTACAAAACAGAAAGCCGGAAATAGGCAGTGAACAGCGCGATAACTGTGCAAGCAAACCAGTGTCACATGCCACCCAGAGAAGTCAAAATAAAAGTCAATGAAAATAAAGTACAGTCCCTGATAGTGGAGCTGGCTGAGGGCTGTCTAACTCCAGTTGCCTGCTCACCCTTTGTTAAAAGGAAAGATTAGTAAGGGTTAAAAACATCCTGAGATTTTCTCCTTTTCATAAGCAGGACTGAAAATGAAGTAAGTTTATTACTCTATGACCTAATGTCATTTAATATCATGTCCATCTACCCCTTAACATCATATCCCATGCCACCCGCGGAGAACACTGCATACACTGAGGAGGACGGATCAGAGAGGATAAGGGCCAAGTCATGCATTTAAATGCTCAGATCTTAGAGGGGCGCCCCTTCCTCCAAAGCGGCTCTTAACCACTAGTGAATACCAAATCAGACAGGCCACCAGCTGAGAGGGGGCCCCCCTCTTTCCCCAACCTTTCATTTGTCAGGAATCCCCACCCTACCCCAACACCTGCCCAAGGAATACTACAATGGACCAAGAGACAGGAAGGGTACCCAAGAGAAGTCCTTGTTTCAATAGGATCAGTGGGAAGAATTTAAGCAAAGCAAAGCAGCAGGAAAGGACGTGTAACTTCTAGATCCCAACAAAGTTTAGGCAGCTTCCCCCCATCCCAGCAAAGGAGACTGAGAAACCACTTCTTGCGAGATAGCTGAAATTTCAAGGGTCCATGTCACTGCTACTTCTTTTAAAGCCATAAGAATGCAAAAACGGCTTGCCACCCAAGATTGCTCACCCGGACAAATGCCAAAGGGTGCTGTGGGACAGCCCCATTAGCCATAGTCTCCCTTCACCCACTCACTCCAATTCCAGGATTGCCATGCACTTTCTCCCGGGCTGCCCTGCTCACTATGCTGAGCCACTCAGCCGCTCCAGGGCCTCAATGCCCTCTATAGCCAATGACTCCCAATCTGTAACACCAGCCCTGCCTATCTGCTAAACTGCAGACCCTGCCCAATATGCCCACTTGGATTTCTCACCAAGACCTCACATTGAACGCGGCCAAAATTGAACAGAGAATACAATCTGCCCTGCCCCACACCCAGCTCCCCGCCACCATCCACTCCTTTGCTCAAACTCAACACCTGGGCATCCTCCATTCCTTCGTCCTTTGTTTTCCCACACTCAGTTCTACCAATTGTATCACCTGAATGTTTGTAGAAAGGATCCACCCCCTCCACCCTCCTCCAGGCCACCCACTTCTCCTCCCTGCCTCCCTTCCTGTCCCCCTCCCCCGCACCCCAGAGGCTCCTAATTGGCTTCCTAGGGTCACATCTGCTTCTCTCTAATCCTCTGAAATCCACATTGCAACTATCAGCAACTTTTTTGTTGTTTCCATGTACATCTTATTACCTTATTTTCCTGGCTTAAAATTCTTCACCTACACCCTAGTGCTCTTGTAATGAATCCTCAAAACCTTAACATGGCTATCAGGGCTCTGTGTGACCCATCCCCCCTACAGTGAACCCCACGGGTCAACTCCACCCACTCTCCCTGCCCTGCTGTTCTCTTCACTCCAGCCCTTCAGGGCTTCCTGCATGTTCTCCTCAAACTCATGGTCTTGCACAAGCTTCAAACAGGCCATCTCATCTCCCTGCCTGGCTACCTCTGCTCACTCCTGCCATTCAGCATACCCAGCATGCCTCTGGGAAGCCTTCCCTGAACTCCAGGCCAAAATAGGGTCCCCCCACCTGCCCTCATGTAAACTCCATAGGACCCTGGCTGGCCTTGGACTTCACAATGCTCAGCATAACAGCGCCTCTTGGCCACTAGTCGCTCCCCGTTAGGCTTCATCCTGCACGGAGACAGGGACTCACCAATATCCCCACAGCTGATAATGTCCAAGGGTACAACAAATGCTCCATACATATTTGGAGATTGAGTGATAACTGTGGGTGTCCCTCCCAAGCAGTCTGAGGACCCCACCCACACTCTTCTTGGTGCACCTTTTGAGGAAAACTCAATAACATGCATGCTGGTCTTAGTGACATGGTATCTGGTGACACCACTGGGAACACGGACAAAAATGTGGCCGTAGTGGGGTCACCCAGCTCTCAGGAAGGAGTAAGGACCAAGTCATGCTGTATCCCGCACAGGAAGAGCCTGAGCTGGTGCTGACGGCGCGGGGTGTCCTGAGCCTTTGGTCTTGGGTTTCTCTTCCTAGAGTATTTATAGCCATCCGGAGAAGCTGCTGGCTTCATTAATTGTGAGCGTATGTCCACCCAAAGCAGCCATACACCGAATGTATTGAATACCAGGCCTTATATGGGCATCCTTGTTGATTCATATGTTGTTAATAAGTGACATAAAGTGAATGGCTAAGGCAGAATGCCAAACGCTTGCCTTCCCCTGTCATCTCAAAGACACAAGGTTGTTGGTGTCGTGTATTGTTTGTTTTTAATGAAATGACTGCTTATTAAATAAAAAAGAGGGTATTGTGGGGCCCACGGACAAACATACAGTTCAGAAGTGGCCGCAAAGAATGCAGATTCTGTATCCAGTGTCTCAAACAAGGAGTAGATATTTGTGCCAAGCACCATTTAATGCAAGTATGGTAACTCATTTAATCCTCACAACAGCTCTAAGGGGGGGGGGGGTGCTACTTTTACCCCCATTCTGCAAATGAGGAAACTGAGGCCCAGAGACATTAAGTAACGGGCCCGGTTAGTAGGCGGCAGAGCTGGAATCGGAACCCAGGCTGCCTGGCTCCAGAGTCCAGAGTCAGGCCCCATGGGGATACACTCAGTCCAAACCAAAGCCAAACCCAGGGACCCACTTCCAAAGGATTGGGTCCCAGCCCTGATTTGGTCTTTTCTCTCGAGGGCACAGAGAAGCTGCAAGCTCGGATCTCAAGGAGCACACGTGGCTTACAATAGCACAAGTTCACAAGTGCAAATTGCCTCTCTGGGGAGCTGGGTGCCAGGGATCAGGCAGTCCAAGCAGGCAGAGGCCTCTGACCGCCAGGTCTGCAGCCCTGCTCTGCAGTTGCCAGGTTCTGGGTCTGTGGGCAAGTCAGTTTCCTCACCTGAGGCTCAGCTTCCAAATCTATGGAACGGAGATAATGATGATGACAATGACAACACGCTAGCTCGTATCTCACAGGGATAGTGTCATAATTAAATGAGAGAATGCATGCAAAGCATCTAGGACAGGGAATGTGTTCAATAAACATTGGCCATTATTATTGCTAGCAGAGAGGTTCAGGACATTATCATTTATTCGTTTGCAGACATACATCGAGCACCTCCTCACAAGGTACCAGGTGCTAGGCATGCAAAGAATGAGACAGCAGCCAGGCCTTCAAAGAGGGCATTGCTGGGAGAGGCTGTGATATAGGTCTGCACGAGGGATGGTGGGGAGGAGGGTGCCAGGCGCATGCATTGGAGTCTTGGGTCCTTGCAGAAGGTGAGAGAAGGTCCCAAGGAGGAGGGTGACCAGATGTGAGAAATGGGGTAAGGGTGCTTCCTGGGTTTGCAAAAGCACAGGAAAGGGGCAGCTTCAGAGCCTCTAATCTACAAGTCCCTGGGCTTGACAGCTCGCACACAGGAATTGAATTCCGAACAGGCAGCTCTGATGTTATGAAGTCCACCTCCAAGTTCTGAAGAGAACTCTCCTTTATCTCCAGACTCAGCCTGAGACAAAGGAATAATTAAACATTTACTCAGGAATCGAATTGAGTTAATACACACACACACACACACACACACACACACACACACACACACGGTCCAGCAGAAGTAACTCCTGGACTTGAGTTATGATTTTATTACAGAAGCATAACCATGCATGCTTATGATTTTGCAATAAAAGAGTTTGTAGAGATCACCAGCTCATAAAAAGGGGTATTAGTTGTGTAACCATAAGCATGTATGATTATGATTTTGTAATAAAAATTGTAACTCATGTCCGGGCGTTACTTCTGCCGGGCCCTGTGTGTGTGTGTGTGTGTGTGTGTGTGTGTGTGTGTGTGTGTGTGTGTTTCTGTTGGGTTTTTTTGTTGTTGTTTTGTGCCCAGTTATTTGCCTGTTAGCCAGCTCAGAAATGAGACTGAATTTATGTCTCACCAAAGAGGCACCAGAAAGGGAAGGAGAGAGACAGAAAGACAGAGACAGACAGAGAAGATTATGCAGTTTTTTTCTTTTTTTCCTTCAAAGTGTCTCCTGGGTAGAGAGTCCTGCCGCTCTGTCTCCGGGGAGCGGTTCGCCCTGCAGAAAATATGACACTTTGTTTCCTGCCCTTGTTTGTTAACACACCCCATTACCATCCATCTCAGTTTCATGTAACTGCCAGCCGGCATTAACGCCCTCCTCCTCGCTGCCGCCGACGCAGAAAATAGAAAAGGAAGAATTCAGCAGATTTTCCCCCGTGGCACCCTCGGCGGCACCAAGATAACCAGAGCAGAAACCACAATTGGATTCTTATTCCTTCAGCCCAGGAATGCGAAGGACAGGACAGTTTCACCACCTTCTGCATTTTCCTGCAAAGAGAGTCGGCTTGTTATTTCGGTTGTCTGGGAACCCTTCTGTGCTACAGAGAAAGATACATTAATTAATTAATTTTTTTTTTTTTTAATGTTAGGCAGGAGATGTTGCAAATTGTTAGTTAGGAACTGTCAGTGGTGCTTGTCCCAATCAGGTAAGCGGCCCTGGCGCCTGCGACGGAGACACACTGACCCCTAGTGGCCAGCCTGGCCCTGGCAGCTCCTGCGCCCCGGCCTGACTCGGGGCTGGAGAAATTGATTCCTTCCTTCCTTGAAGCAGCTCTCTGTGGGCTGGAGGTGTTGCCCGGTGCTGTGTCTGCACCGCCTGCCCACACGCTATCCCACTAGAGCCTCAAAATAGTCCCCGTGTACCGAGATTTGGCATCTGAGTCTCTGGGTGTGGAATGGCTTGTCCAGGTAACAAAGCTAATATTTGTAGTTGATTTTATTTATTTTAATAAGCCAATATTTACATAGCACTTATCTGCCAAGCATTCTTCTAGCACTTTATCTGTATGAAGATTAGCAATATTCAATCCTCATTACAATGCTATGAGGTAAGTACTACTACTGTTATTTCCATGTCATAGATGAGGAAGCTGAGGCACAGAGAAGTTAAGTAACTAGTGAGTGGTGAATTCAGCATTAAGCCCAAGCAGTCTGGCTTCAGAGCACTCTGCAGGACTGTCTGTAGGAGTCCAAACCCAAACTCTTCTCCATACCCCTTTTATCCCGCAGGGATAAAGTGCCAGAGCAGTGCAGGAGAGGGAGCAGCCATTCTGTCACAGAAGGAAGAGCCATGTGGAGGAGGTGGCACTGAAGCTCTCTGACATCACAGATCATGTCATTCACCTTCAGAGCCTCGTGCCTTACACACAGGGGTGCTCGATAACCCTGAAGGAAAGTTCAAGGAAGCGGAGAAGCGGAGAGGGAGGTTAAGGGGGCTACGTGAGCCACGACACTGAGATAGAAACACATCGGTCACGTTCTCCACTACCATCCCTATGAAGTTATTTCCAAACACACTCACACTCTTTTTTAGCCAATACAAGAGGATTAGCTAAACTGTAATTAAATGTCTCTTATGCCACACCCCCGTGATTAATACATCTAGAATGTGTGGCCCCTTCTGTGTTTTATCTCATTTGAGCTTCAGAGAGCTCCATGAGGTGTGACCAGCCCCACCTTTATCATGAGAAAACCGAGGGATTTTGCAAATGGGCTAAGTGACTTGTCCCACGTTTCACAGTTAATACATAAAGAGCTGGACAGTCAGCTCCCCTGACTCCTAAGCTCACGCCCTCTCATGTCACGGCCAGTTAGGACCCCCAAACCCAGCCCCTGGCCACCACCCCAGCAGCCCTGTCCCCTCTAGCAGTTCCTTGAACTGGCCAGGCTTGTTCCTGTCTTAAGACCGGTGCCCTAGCTGTTCCCTCAGCCTGGAATGCTCTTCCTGCACATGGATCTCCATGCAGTTGGCTCCTTCCTGTCATTCCGGTGTCAGCTCAAGTGTCACCTCCTCCAAAAAGCCTTCCTTGTCCACTCAACCGAAAATAGCCTTCCAGTCACTCCTATTGCATCACTGTCTCATTTTCTTCCCAGCACTTATTAATCTGGTGATTTCTTGTTTAGTTACTATTGTTAGTCCCATCTCACGTATAATAAGGGCTATCAGTTACAGAACACTAACTTACCATGTGCCAAGCAAAGTTCCAAGAACTTTACACATAGTAAGTCATTTAATCTTATTGTCCTCACTTTGTAGAAGAGGAAACTGAGGCAGGACAGGTTCAGTAACTTGTCCAAGATTTCACCCTTGGTAAGCTCTGCTCTGAGCCACTACAAAAACATCAGCTCTTCAATAACAAAAAGACAATTGAAGTCTTAAATGGAAGTTTTAAGAGACTTAGACATTTCTCCAAAGAAGATGTAATAAGCACAGGACAAAATGCTCAGCCTTAGTCATTAGGGAAATGCAGTCACAACCACAATAAGATACCCCTTCGCACTCAGTTGGATGGCTATAATAAAATAATAATAATAATAAAAATAAAAAATAGTAAGCATTGGCGAGGATGTGGAGAACTTGGAATTCCCATACATTGCACGTGGAAATGTAAAATGGTACAGCCAATGCAAAAAGCACTTTGGTGATTTCACAGAAAGTTAAACAGAATTGCCATATGACCCTGCAATTCTACTCCTAAGTATATAGCCAAAGGAATTGAAAATAGAGACCCAAACAAATAATGTGTACACAAATGTGCATAACAGCACTAGTCACAATAGCCAGCAAGTGGGAAGAACCCAAATGTCCACCAACTGATGAACAACATGTGGTATGTCCATCCAATGGAATATTATTCAGCCATAAAAAGGAAAGAGGTAGTGATTCCTGCTACAAGATGGATGACTTTTGCAAACATGCTAAATGATAAGCAGGACACGTGAAGCTACCTACTCTGCCATTTAATTTATATGAATGTCTAGAATAGGCAAACCCTTAGAGACAAAAATCAGACTAGTGGTTGCCAGGAGGGAGAGAGAAATGAGGAGTGACTGGAAGGGGGGTGATAAAATGTTCTGGAACTAGATAGTGGTGATGGTAAAGGTGGAGTCAAGTGTGACTTAACAAGAATCCATTCTGAGAAATGCATCATTAGATGATATCATCGTTGTGCAAACATCGTGGAGTGTACTTACACAAACCTGGAGAGTATAGCCCACTACTGCAATTGTATGTCCTACCGTGGTACACAGCCAGCAGTGCTGCAGGTCTGTGCACACAAGCATCACCACAAACACGTGAGTAATGCATTGTGCTACAGCATGATGACAGCTGTGACGTCACTAGGCAATAGGAATTTTTCAGCTCCATTATAATTTTAGGGGCCCACTGTCATATATGCAGTCTGTCAATTGAAATATCGTTATGCAGCACGTGACTGTACTATAATAAATGCTACTGAGGTCTATACTTTAAAATTTAAAGTGGCAAATTTTATTATATAAACTTTACAATTGAAAAAAAAAATTCAGGCTTGTTTATCATGTTTCATTTCTGGGTCCTGAGGGTCCAGAACAGTACAAGGCACACAGTACATACTAAAAATGTATTCATTGGAGAAATGATTAAAGTAGACCAGAACCCAGGCCTTCCAGCTCTCAGTCTTGAGTTCTTTTCCACAACATCCAGAAGCTCCAGGAAGCCCTCGCCCAGTGGTTCTCACAGTCTCAGGTGCCTCAGAATTGCCTGGAGGCTTCACTAAAACACAGACTGCTGGACCTCAGCTCCAGAGATTCTGATTTAGAAGGCCTGAGTGGAGCCTGAGAATCTGCATGTTCAACAAGTTCCCTGCTGGACCCAAGATGGGGGGTGGGGGAGAGGGGGATACTGAGAATAACTGCTCTCTGTTATCTATTAAACCACAAGAGAAGAACCTTGACATGACCAAACTAGAGGAAAGGCAGGGCCCACATTTAATTAAAAGAGAAGAGAGATTTGAACCATCTGAAAACTGAACCACACAAAAATCGAGTTGTCACTTTTAATTTAACTTACTTGTATTGGAATGGGTCTGGCACTCAAATGATGCCCCCACTAGGGAAGGGTGCAATGAAGTCCCAGTAAAGACACATCCTGAACCCTTAAGGAGTTCAGCTGTGCAAAAAACCACTTAACTCAAGGCAGAAGGCCTTCAGGTTTAGGGCACAGGTGCAGAGCATGTGGGGGACCCAGAGCAGTGAGGAACTCCCTAGGTTCAAATCCTAGCTCTTCCACCCACTAGCTGTGTGAACTTGAGCAAACTGCCTGTGGTAGACAGAATAATGCCCACCCAAAAATACCTACATCCCAGTCCCTGGAACCTATGTTACCTTACATGGCACGGGAATTAGAGTTGCTAACTTTAAGGTAGGGAGATGTGATGGGCCCGTGTAATCCAAGGATTTCTAAACGTGAAAGAGGAAGGCAGAAGAGACGTGGCATGAGAAGGACTCAGACCGTCAGTGCTGGCTTTGAAGATGGAGGGAGGGGAACAGGAGCTGAGAATACGGGCAGCCCCTAAAAGCTGGAAAAGGCAAGAAAACAGATTCACCCCTAAAACCTCCAGAGAGGAATGCAGCCCTGCCAACACCCTGATTTTAGCCCAGTGCAACTCATGTTGGAATTCTGACCTCCAGAATGTAAGATAATACGTAAATGCCAGTTGCTATAAGCCACTATTTTGTTACAGCTGAGATAGAAAACCACTATCCTCTCTAAATTCTGTAAACCTGTTTGCTCATCTATAAAGTGGGAATAATGACCACAGGTACTGATTAAATTTACTGTGTATAAAAATTCTGGTGCAGGGTTTGGCCCATATTGCACATAAAATAAGAGAGGGAAACCAAAAAAAAAAAAAACTGAATTTATTTATAAAAAATTGTGTCTTTATCCTTACATGTTTAAACTTCAGTCACCTTCAAAGTACTGTCTGTTGGATGCAATACGCCTATCAAGATGCTTATCCACATCAGTAAAACATTTCCCTTTGAGGACTTTTATCATCAGGGAAAACAAAAAAAAAAGAAGTCACTCGAAGTGAGATCAGGTGAATAGGGAGGGTGGGGCACTGGGGTCATGTCATTTTTGGTCAAAAACTGCTGCGCACTCAGCGCGGTGTGAGCAAGTGCACTGTCATGCCACACGCTGTTCGTGTCAATCACCCATCATGAAATGGGCAGACGCACTGAAAGAGTCTCCAAAAAATTTCACTGAAGCCAAACGCAGCCTCTCACAACAACGCCAGCTGGTACACGGATGCAGACGGGCTCACCTACCAGGGGAAGCCTGTGGTACAAGGGGCCTGCCCTCCAGAAACAATTCCAATTTTTTGGCTCCCCCCTCATAAAAGTTGGAATCATCATTGTTGGGAAGTTCCATAACTTTCTCCTGGACAAGACCTTCTAGGCTTCCCTGGGACAGGCCCTCCTCTGTTGCCCAGGGTGTATGGGCATTTCTCCTTGCCCTTCTGTGAGGATGCCTGGTTCCCCCAAGGGCCATTCAGCCCACTTTCTGTTGCCCTTCCCATGTCTGCTCTTGTTGGTCTTGGAAAGTCCAATCCTGAGGGTTATGGGCAGGTGAGAGGCCCTGGCACACAGGAGCTGCCCCGCAACTTCCCACGTCCTTGGCTAGAAGGCCTGGATAGGCACCTGGTAGCAAGTTCCGACTCTATTTTCAGAGCTAGCCTGGGGCAAATAATCTCTTTCCAAAAAATAATGTCTCTTGTGAATAATTACTGGGAGTTTGTATTTTCACCCATTCATTTTTTCCCAAGAACAACCTATTTTCTGACACTAGAGTCACAAAGATAAACAATGGGGCTGGGGAGGGGGGGCGGATCTCTTCTCTCTTCTTAGAAGGAAAGGAAAGGAGACACCACAGGCCGCAGGTTTAACACCCATGTTTATTAGTGCAGAAAAGGAGAGAGGGAAAATAGATGACCAAAAACCTCCGTGGCCCCAAGGGGGCTTCACTATGCTGAACAAGACTTCTCAAAGTCCCCATCAGCCCAGGTCAGATTCTCATCCTTCCCACCCTCCCAAACTGATAGGAAGGCTACTGCGGGGGGCTGGATGTTGTACCTTAAGTTTTGGTTTCAATGGGTGATGCAGGTTAGTAAAATGAAGCAGCGTATGCATTTGCCACCCGTCCCCAAGGCAACCTCTGCCATGGCCATAGCTCACAAGGTCTGAAGACATCCATTTCCGCGGCTGAGAAGCGAATGGCTCCTGAGAAGGAGCCTCTTGGCTGTTGCGACATTATCTGGGTTGATGCTCATCAAAGTGCTTGCTGGAAAAGAACGAGAAAATGATGTTTACACGATGGTGACGCTGATAAAGAAGGAGGGAGGAGGAGGGAAGGGAGAGAGAAGAAAGAGGAGACTTGGGGTCGGGGGAGCGACAGCCATGAAGCTGTCACTTCCAAAGCACTTCCTGTGACGTACCAGGGCAGCACCATTTTCTGTGCGTTGACTTTTTTAACACTCAGAACGACCACAGGAGGGAGGAACTCTTCCTATTCTTATTTTGATGAGGAAACTGAGGAAGACATTGGGCAATTTTTCCCAAGTGGAGTCACCATCTGAATGCTACCTGGCTCCAAATTCCATGTTGAGACCTGCCTCTCTCTGGCCACTGCTTCCTTGTCTCCAAGTAAATGAGAGGACACGGGGGAACCCTGGGTTTTGCAGGAGCCACCCCGACCCCGACCCCCAGCTGACCTGCGAAGCCTGTCCTGCCTGGAGGCAGAGGCCTAAGTTGCCCCATGAAGAGTCCTGCCATGGGGCTCACTCATCCCCAGAAGCTCTCCCCTTGCCCTGCCTGCACGATGGTAATAAATGCCTCCATACGTGGAGTCACTTACTATGGGTCAAGCTCCATAGACATCATTATTGCCTCCACTTACAGATGCAGAAATGGACACTCAGAGAGGTTAGGCAACTTGCCCAAGGCCACAGAGCAGGAACACAACTGAACACAAGCCTGCCAGATTCCAGGGTCTGAGCTCCTGACTACCCCACGGTTCTGTTTTCTGGAAGAAGCCAAGCAAGGGCTTCTGGCACAGGAAGACAACGATCCCTGGTCCCGGGGTGGGACAAGCTCTGACCTAGAGCAGGGCTCCAGAGACCAGAAGGACTGGAACAGCATGACCCCTAGTCCTCAAAAGCAGAACTTCTGTTCCACTCCCAGCAGACGCTCCTGTCATTATCTGTGAAAGCCCCTCCGAGGGCTCCATGCCCCTCCACACCCCCACCCCCACAGGACCCAGCAGTACCATCCACAGAAAGTGTGCGGGACTGGAGTGATCAGAAGACCTAGCGTGAGTTAGCAGCTTCATCAGGCTCAGTTAGCTCCTCTACAAAGCAGGGTTAAAAGCATGCCCTGCAATGATGTAGGGGGCTGAAGAGGATCAAATGAGAGAATTTAGGTGATAAAGATATGAGTAATACTCTAAAGATAGTGTTCTTTTGTTAACTCACAGTTGTATGGAATAAATAACAAAGATGTCTCTTAACCAGAGACTACAAACTGCCCGATTATATCCTGTCCTGCTTCACCCACACACATTAAAGAGGAGTGACATTCACGAGGCTTAACCTCTGAAGGGATTTGCTCCTCGATCTAATAAGATTTGGAAACAGGAGAGGGACATAGACACTGAAGAAGAGGCAAACAGCCTCCAGTAGGGGCGAGGTGCAGAGGTGGGGTCTGCAGGCCTGCTGGGAATATGAGCAGTTCCATTCAGGGGGACCAAAAGACTAAACCCAGAGGAAGTGGGGAGACAGGGCAGGCCTGGCAGATTCCCAGCCCGGAGGACTGTGGGAAGGCAGTAAAGAAGTTGCTATTCCTAGAGATAGCAGTGATGATGGTGATGAATGTCACGGGTCAAGCCCCTGACTGCTGACCCCACCTGGAAAGACCCAAGTTTAAACAAGCCACACTTCTCCAGATTTGTATTCCAGAATGACTTTTTCTGGACAGCAAACAGGGTCATGTCCCTCCCCTATTTGGGATCTCTCGGTGAGTCAATAGGGGTCCCTTGTGTGTCCTCCAGGGCTTCTCTCAATCTGCCTCCCATCTATCTCTCCAGCCTCAGTCTTTCCACCCCTCAACCCATACAATCTGGTCCCCCTAACACCAAGCTCTCAAAGGCCTCTGAGCCCACGCACATGCTGTCCCCTAAAATAGAGGGCCGAGGAGAAGGAACGTACCAGCGGCTGGTCCCAAGCCCCTTACACGGGATGGACCAGGTTCCTGTCACAGTGGGGCTTGCAGTGAGGGTTCAGCCAGTGCTCCAGGAACTGCTCCTCGGCGCGGTGCTCTAGGCGGAGCAGGTGGTGCATGTACTCCTGCCAAACAAACCCACACAGAAGAGCAGCTTTATCCACAGTGACAGCTGAGCCACCCATGTGCATGGCACAGCTGTGGCTCTGAGGCAAGACACCACCAGGCTGAGGGAGGAGAAGCAGTCATGCCCATGCTTCTCTGCAGAGACCAGTCAGACCCACTCGATGGCAAAATAAAGCACTCTGACTGCCCTGAGCGCTGAGAGGGCGTGCCTCCACGGGGGCTCAGACACTGCCGATGAGGTGTAACATCACTTCGGATCCAGTGGGTCTGGAGAGGGGCTCCAGAACTTACATTTCTAACAAGTGCCCAGCCAGTGCCGATGCTGGAGGTCATTTTGAGAATGGGAGAAACTCTTATTTCAGGAGATGTGTATAAGAATGTTCATAGCAACAATAGATTTGTAGTAGCAAAACACGGGCAACGTGCAAATGTCCGGTGACAGAAGGATGGAGAAATAAATTATGGTGGGGCACCCTGCGGAATATTATACAGCAGCGAGCATAGATGAACGGTAGCTACATACAACATAGGTGAGTCTTAGAGATAGCATGCTGAGTGAAAAGAGCAAGTCCAAGAAGCCGACATGGCACCATTTTTATAAAACTCAAAGCATGCGTGACTAATTATGTATATATTAGTTATGGCTGCATGCCTTTGTGATAAAAATCATATTTTTATTATTAAATTTATTGGGGTGACATTGGTTAATAAGATTACACAGGTTCCAGGAGTACAGTTCCACATCATCTATGTGTTGCACCATGTGCTCAGCACCCAGAGTCCGTTCTCCTTCCATCACTGTATATTTGAAACCCCCTCCTGCCTTCCCTACAAAATCATCTTTTTAAAAAAGCAATGGATACATATAAGAAAGCTGGAGTTGCTGTAATATTTTCAAACAAAATAGAGTTTTTTAAAAAAAGATCTTTACTAGGAACAGAGGGGCATTTTGTGAACATAGGCTGTCAGTTCCTCAAAATTTTAAATATGGAATTACCACACAGTCCAGCAATTGTACATCCAAAAGAAAATGTATGCCCACACAACAACGTGAACACAGATATTCACAGTGGCATTATTCATCATGGCCAAAAAGTAGAAACGACCCAACTGTCCATCAATGGATGAATGGATAAGTAAAATGTGGCATGTCCATACGATGGAATATTATTTGACTATAAAAAGAACAAAGGACTGATATGGGCTATAACGTGAATCAACCTTGAAAACGTTACGCCAACTGAAAGAAGCCAGTCACAAAGACCTACGTGCTGTGTGACTCCGTTTCTATGAAATTTAGCCGAAAGCAGAAAGCAGTTGGTGCTGCCCGTGTCTCAGACCAGCATCCGCATCTAGAAGCCAGAACCCAGGCCATCATCGGCACCCTCAAACTCGGTGTAAGACTGATGACTTTAAGTCCCTCTCCTGACAAGTTCTCAAATGCTCTACCTCCACCTGCCACGTTTGTAGAGGGGGTCTTCATCGCTGCCCACCCAGCCATGGCAGCCTCCTCACCCCTCCATCCATCCCATTCCTCCCACGCCATGTCTGACTTCCCCCACCCTTTCTGCTCTGCCCTGACAGTGATCTGTCCCCCATGCTGCCCAAAGGGGCCACCGCTCACCTCAGGCCCTCACCAGCATTGCCTGCCTGATAGGAAGCAGGAGGTGACAACGAACTCTGCCTGTGAGTGTGGTCTGCGGCCCTGGACAATGTTGCAACCAGCGGGGGAGGGCAGCTCCCTGTAGGATCGGCCACTCCCCCCACCTTCACAGCAGCAGAGAGAAGCCCCACACTCCTGCCCAGGTCTGCGTCATCACTGACAGCCTTGGCTAATCCCTGAGCCTCTGTGGAACCACAAATTCCCCTCCCCCCCAGATGGTTCATCTTGAAGGGTCTTTAATGAAGGGGCTGTTCACAGCTATGTGAGTAGGATTAAGGGAACCACCACAGAACATGCCAGCACCCAGGGCCAGCGCTAGTGGGAAGCCATGGCCACGCCTAGACCTGCAGGGCCCAGAGGAAAGGGGCTGCCCCGGTCACGGAGGAGCACGGCCTCTGCAGAGCGGCCATGGGGAGCCAATGGGAGGCCATGGGGAGCCAATACCCTACCCGCTCTCCGCTCCTGCCCTCCATGTTTAGCAGATCCCAGGCAGCAGTGAACCCGTCAGGGAATGCAGTGACGGGCTCCACAGGGCTCAGCCTCCTGAGCTGGGCCGAGCGGGGTGGAGGGTAGATGGGGGACGGAGGGGAGAAAAGCAGCCGCCATAGCGGAAGGATGGGTCACCAGGGGTGTGCTGTTGCCAAAAGAATGGGCAGAGAGCACAAATAACAGATGTCACTGATGTTTGTTGCCGTGGAGCCAGTGACCACAGAATACACGGACCCAGCAGGGGGGGGGACCAGTTGTCTCCTTGGCATGCAGTGGTCGTCTCGCCCCCAGTCTCTCAGTTTGCTGATGCTCTGCCCCTGACCAGCACGTCCCCTCAGGTTTCGGTCTTCAACAAAGCCAGTTCAGGCTGTCGTCTGTGCATTCTCCCTCACAGCCTTAGCTCGTAGAAACAGTACCTGAAACAGGTTCTCATCGATACGGGAAAATAGTAAATTAACAGGTGGCTTCTCAAATACGGGTGAAGTGTTACCTCTCTTGCCTTGGCTACAAAAGTGTCTTCCTTTCCTACTTCCCTTGTCTCTCCATCCTCTGGTGCAAACTGAGCAGTGGCCTATGGGCACTGCCTGGACAGCCAGCAGCCGTTCACCACATGTCTGGTCATGGCCCCTTATGGCCAGGCGAGCCAGAAGCTTCAGCATGCTGCTCGACTCCCTCCTCTTCCCCACCCTGCACTCCCGCTGTCCGAGGAACCACTAAATCCCACGCATGCTCCTAGACGCCTTTTCCCAGGGGCATTGCCTCAGCCCAGGTCGGGCCCCATCCCTCTGTGAGATTCCTGCCACCATCTCTGCAGGCTTTGCCCTGCCTCTCTTCAGACCTCCTTCTTCTCCATTCCACCCCACAGGCAGCGTTTGTTTTGTTTTCTTTTTAATAGACTTTATATTGTAGAGAGTTTTAAGTTCACAGCAAAACTGAGCAGACAATACAGAGATTTGTCACATGCCCCTGTCCCCACGTCAACATCACCCACCAGAGTGTGCATATTTACAGCGAACACCTTGACACACCATCGCCCAAAGTCCAGGGGTTACATTAGAGTTCCCTCTTCGTGTTGTGCATTTCATGGAATTGGACAGATGGAAACGACGTAGCCACCCTTACAGTACAATGCCCTAAAAATCTCGGTCCCCCACCTATTCGTTCCTTCTAACCTCTGGGGTCCACTGATCCTTGTTCTGTCTCCATGTTTTTGCCTTTTCCATCATATCATTGGGATCGACAGTATGCAGTCTTTCAGGTTGGCTTCTTCACTTAGTAACCTGCGCTTGTTTCCTTCATGTTTTTTTCATGGCTTAATAGCTCATTTCTTCTGTAGTGCTGAATGATACTCCATTGTTTGGACAGACCCCAGTTTATTTATCTATTCTCCTACTGAAGGACATCTTGGTTTCTTCCAAGTTTTAGCAATTATGAATCAAACTGCTATAGACATGCATGTGCAGGTTTTTGTGTGGACTTACATTTTCAACCCATTGGGGTACATACCAAGGAGAGCAACTGGCGGATTGTATGGTATGTTTCGTTTTGTCCAAAACTGTCAAGCTGTCTTTGAAAGTGACATTTTGCATTCCTGCCAGCAGTGAAAGAGCATCCCTGTGGCTCCATAGCCCTACCTGCATTTGGGGACTGTGAGCGTTCTGGATTTGGGGCATTCCAATAGGTGTGTGGTGGTATCTCCCTGCTGTTTCAAGTTGCATTTCCCTGATGACACATGACGTAGAGCATCCTTTCATGTGTTTATTTGCCATCTGCACCCCTTCTTTGGTGAGGTGCCTATTCAAATCTTTGGCCAGGGTGAATTTTTAAAATAATTAAAAATAAAGATGGCTCTCTTGGTTTTACTGTTATTACATAATAGTGATACATAGTACCACTTTGAAATTATGTAAAAATAAAGAAGAAAGTGAGAAATCCCTCTTGCTTTTGTGTCTATGTCTTTATCGTATCGCAAAGTAATGTTTTGCTTTGCTTTGTTTCGTTTTAATCAACCATGTTGCTTCCTCACTCAAAATACTTGATTGGGCTCCACAGAAAGTTCTAAAGTTCTTCACGTGGTATGTGGGGCTCTCCACAATCCAGCCTCACCATCTCCTGAGCCTCTTCTCTCTCCATTGCCCTCCTGGAGTTCTGCCTGCCATCCCTCCCCAGAGAGGCCTGCTCGTCTCTCTGAGCTTACATTCTTCTCTCTGCCTGGAACTGCCCTAGGCCTTCTCTTTTTCCTGTCTCACTCCCACCTGACTCTTCAGGCCTCAGCTTAGATGTTGCTTCTTCCAGGAAGCATTCCCAGATTCCCTATAACCCCATAGCTCCCTGGAAGTCCCCCAGCAGGGGGTCTGGTCATCCTACTTGGCAGAGCAGGGACTAACTGGCCTGCATTATACATCTCAGTGGAGGTGCCATGTCAGTCACCTCCCATATTAGCATGTAAACTCGATGTTTTCTCCCCAAAAGAGAGTAGATGGAGATAGGAGTGCTTTTGAACTTGGAGGATGTATGTCGTTGGCATTGCCCTGAAAGCAGTCTGGGTGCTGTCATTATGGGATGTGAACCATTACCAAGTAGGCATGAAATAAATCCACATAAACACATCAGAGCAGCAGGCCACTCATCAGAGAAGCGGTGCTTCATATCTGTACGAGATTAAATTATTTGGGTATGTATAGATATCACAAAAATCCTAAATCATGAAAACCCTCCTATGCATTGCTGAAGCTTTAATAAAGAGTCAAGTTTAGAACTTCAAGTTTTTCAGTTTCTAGAAAGTCTTCTGGGAAGTCTATATCCTATATTAAGGATAGCTACTAAAAATTTTTAATGGCTGTGCAAAGGAATAAATTATGAGGTGCCCAAAATTCCTGAATTTTTTTCCTTTCCCCCAGGGCTCATGCAGTTTGAATTTATTTTGATTATTACTGTTTTTATTTAACTGATCAAAATGGACCCTGTGTCCTGGCAGGGCATACCTGGGGCAGCTAAGGTCCGGGTGGATGGTGAGAAATTTCCTCATGGGACCCAGCAATGATTGCTGGGGGGCTTACTGGACAATTTGTGAGTTTGGGGTGGAATTCTCCCATGCCCGGCCCACTCTAGGGAGCGTTTGGCCAGAACAGTCATTGAGAAAAACAGGAAGGCAATGTGGAGTCCTATGAATAAGGAATAAAGACTCCTTAGCATGTAGCTTCACTTACTCAGCTGTTCTGCATAAGCAGCACGCTGAAGGCTCGGTGATGTGGTGGAGAGGCTGAGGTCTGGGTCAGGGTCTGGTTCCAACCCAGACCCTGCCTGGATTGCTTTATACTAGCCTCAGTTTGTCCATCTGCAAAATGGGGCTGACACTAACACTTATTTCGTTGGGTTGCCAGGATTAAATGAAATGATACAAATAAAGTCCTGTATCAAATACAGTCTCCATTTGCCCCTCTAAATCCATTCTCTCCCCTCCTTCACTTGGCCCTGCGCAGGGCAAGGCTGACCTAAACGAACTACAACCACAGACTCCCTTGTCCGGGGGTTTCCAGTTGGGTTTGACATAGGAGGCACCAGCAGGAGGCTAGAGGGTTAGGAGAGAGGCCAGGGCATTTACTCCCCTCGTGCCCCTCCCTGAAAAGTCACAGGAAGTTGGCTGCCTCCCTCTCCTGAGGGCCACAGCTCCCAGAGGCCTGCCCTCTCCGCTCTGGGAGCCACGGCCTCCCCTTACCCCTTCCTGACGAGCAGCTATTAGCCCTGGATCCTTCATCTGCTCCTGTTGGCTTACCTTAACCTTGGCACACCTTTGCAACAAGTGTCTTTGCTAAGCTCTGCTGACTTGATGCTGGTTACCATTAGGTAAGAAAGAACAGAGCTTGCCTTGAGGCTGTGCATCAAGCAGCTCTCCCAGGTCCACAGGAAACTTTCCGTAAATGCCTCCTGAACAAACGACGAAAGCAGAGGGCCTCCAAGTGTGATCTGTGATCTCCCGGCAGGTCCACGAGGTCATGACTGTTTTTAGAATAATACTAAGACATTATTTACCTTCTTACACGTATATGGGTGGATAAAGCAAGTTCCTTAGTGAGAGTCAAGGCAATGGCACTGACTATCCTAGGAGTCACCATGGCCTTCACCATCACACACACATGGTTTAAAATAGATAAATGAATATAAAATGTCCTGCAAATGCAGTTTCACTGCAGAACACCCCAGTGAAGCATAGGAAGTGACACAGAGGGTAGCGTGCAAGTGACACTTCAGCTGCGTGACCAAATACAATGGTTTTCTTGAGGAACAGGCTCCTGGGCAATTGTTAGTACCAAGGATTGAACCAGCTATATTTTATGTGCATTTCTGGCAGACAACTTCCCAAAAATGGGCAAAGTGAGACTGTCACTTAAGAAAAATAATTGACAGTACTTGTCACAAAATGATAAAATCCGCGCTTCCACAGGGAAATTCGAATTTTAGAACAGTTGCATTTACTCCCATGAGCCTGACAGCTTTCTGATACTTAACGACATTTCTGATGAGATCGGTGTAATGTTAATGAATGTCACCTCTGATACACAGCATTTATTTACCTTTTGTAATTATATGCTCGTTTACATTCTTACTCAATCCCTACTTCCACTCAATCAAACATCCAACTGCCTTTTTGATGGTGGTGACAAAGTATACCTACTATACAGCTTAGTGCTTGACACATAGTAGGACCTCAGTAAAACTCACCAGAGAAATACATAAACAAGTACGTGAATAAATGAATTGGCTGCTCTTTCTCCATAACCTTACTAAATCCTGCTTCGAAGGTTCCTCGACATCTCTGTCAATCTGTTTGTTACAGTGACCCAATTCAAATGTACTTATATATTTCATATTCCTAAAAAGCAGTGGAAATTATCATTGAAGAGAAACAACACACACACACACACACACAGAGAGAGAGAGAGAGAGAGAGAGAGACGAGCACTAGTTTCCATGACATCTCACTATTTACTTAAAATGTTAGGAAAATGATATGCCACAAAGGCCTACAAGCAATCATCAGTCAAAGATGAAAAGCCAAAATGCAAATCTGCTGAAAACCACAAATTCAACAATTGTGTTGGCTGAGTTAGAATTGACCCAGCATTAATGATAATCTCAAATGTTCCTGGATCAAGAAAGAAGGGCTAGATGGAAAATAAATTTTAATATTTTTAGATTCTTTTCTTTGAGGGAAAAAGAAATATAGCAAAACAAAAACCACTATCTGCATTCCATGTTCAAGGCCAATGGTAACAATTTAAGTCAATAATTTCTCAGTAATTAGAGTGCAAATTGGAAGTGGTCCTTTATTATGGCACTGGAGTGGTTTGACAAGGGAAATAAATACCCACCAGAAGCTAATCTAAACTGAGAATCACAAACTGGATCATTAATCTATCAAAGAGGGAACTTTTTTCAACAAGGCAAAATCCTTCCTGTGACATATGCATGGAATTAAAGTCCATCAACATTTGGAGGAATTATTTTGCTCATTAGTAAAAGCAAGGTAATCACATAAGCAGAGTGGTTCTGAATTTAACTACATGGGGACACTTGAAGGCTTAGCCCTAAAAGAGGACAGATCAGTGATATGCACCATTTACATGTCAGTCACTCCGAACTGGTCTTGGAGATCGTGGAGGAACAAAAGGGTAATGGAGTTACTAGATACATTTGTCAAGAGGCTAAATAAACATGAAGGCATATTTTGCAAAGACTACTTACAATAAAGTTAGTATGATTTATGCTTGCCCAACAAGAACATTCCTTAAAGGAAAACAGGCCAAAATTTGGAAAGCGTATTCCCAGGGCACACAAGCACTTACGAATACAATCACAAAAGACATAATTTTAGCTGGTATGTCATCTTTTCAAAGAATATCCATGCTTCACCCCAGGAGTTGGCAAATGACTTCTTTCCAAAAATTTGAGAAGATTAAGAGAAATTTAATGAATTTAAGTGAGGCAAAAGAAAAGATTTCTTTGAAAAAATGTCCAGGTTCTACAGTAGAGGTAAGTCCTATAAAATGTTTCCCCTGGAGAGAAGCAAGAAAGGAATGAAAATAAGTATAATGAGCATTTAGTAAATGTCAAATATTGTGTTTGGTGCTGGGGACCCAGAAGTGAAACAAACAGTCCATCTGCTCAAGCAGTGTAGAGTAGCCTAGTAGGAGTGACAGATTTTTAAAAAGTCAAAAATAGCAATCGTGTGCTATGAGTGCTATGCCAGAGGAATGCTCTAATTTGTGGTGGAAGACCTCCCAAAAAAGGCATCAATTGAGGTGACTCTCTACAGATGAATAACAGGTAACCAGGTAAACAGCAACAGAAGACACAACAAGTACAAAGGCCGGTGCTGTTAGAGAAACACTTCAAACACACCATCGTTCCAGACAACCTGCATCTTCTCATAGGTTTCTAATGCCAATGAAGGGCCCCAAGGTCTCCATGCAGACACCTACAAGTCCTTCTTGATCCCTAGTCCTCCCTCACTGTACCCACACCTTCCACCCAGAAATGGTCAACTGGTTTCCAATGTAAGATACCATAATCATGCTCCCATTATATCTTTACTTGAAAACTTCTACTGAAATACTCTCTCAGAAGACAAGAGCATAAACTATTTTTTCAAAAACACTTTTGGAAAGCAATTGGATGATATATACTAAAAGCTTTTAAAATACTCATATACTTGGATTGGTAATTTATTTTATGGGACTATATCTTTAGTAAATAACTAAAAACATTATAAGCACTTTAGAACAAAAATGTTCAGAGTGTTGTTTATAATAGGAAAATAGTGGAAATGATCTAACAAAATTATCTAACAAAAGAGGCTGATTTAGTGTCATTATGGTATAAAGAGTCTACAATAATATGAGGAAGTGTGTGTGTTATAATACTAAAAGAAAAACTAGGATACAAAAATGGTAGAAAGAGTATGATCACACTTTTTTAAAAATATACACAGAAAGACTAAATAGAAATACCTTTAAAAATGGCAATGCTGTCTTTGAGGCAAGGGAATAAGATTACACCTGATTTTTCTTTTCTGCTTTTTTCTTGGCTTCCAATTTTTCTATAATAAATATGAATGGTTCAAATTTGTATTTGTAATTACACAAGCAAAACATGAACATCTTATTGCCAATGAAAAGTCAAATATCAAATATAAAGCCCCCTAGATCGCCCCACTCAATTACACTCTCCTCAACAAGATGACACAGTTAACAGTCAACTGATTCTATTTCTTTTTCTAGACATGTACATCCACATAGATGGACCTATTAAATGTATAGTATTGTATAAGTACGAGGAGGGCAGGGTCAATTCAGGGGACACAGAGATGACATTGAGAATGAAGAAGGGGGGCCAGGCAGACATAATGCAGAAAGGGTCTACAGTCAAGGGGAATGCATTGTGAAAAGATGCTGAGGTCAGAGAAACCCAGCTGAAAAAATAGAAAGAAGTTCTGGGGCACTGGAGCATAGCTAGCGTTAGAGGAATGGCAGGAAATGGGACAGCGTGGTGACATGGGGCTGCTTTATCTCCCAGGTCAACATATTTGGCCTTTATCCTATAAGCAGTGAGGAGCCACAGAGGATTTTATTTTATTGTATTTTCAGAAGTATTTCTTATGCTGCTGCTTTTGAAAAATCAAGAAGAGGGAGACGTAAGGTTATTGCTAAATGCCAGGCACTGCACTGAGCACCCTGCATGCACTCTCTCCCAGTGAGCCCGTCAGGTGGCTTCCATGACCATATCCCATTTTACAGACAAGAAAACTGAGACTTGAAGAGTTTAAGCAACTTGGCCAAGATATGACAGAGAGTAAGTGGGGCTCTGGGATTCAGACCTGGCAACCTGCTGTCCCCTTCCTAACCACTCTCCTGTGTTGTCTCTGTGACAACAAATTATACATATGTTTCTTAAAAATAAAAAACTGAGCATGTGTTTGAATAATGCTCCCTGCCCAAATTCACACTGACCTAGAACCTGTACATGTGACCTCATATGGCAATAGGGCCTCCGCAGATGTAATCAAGTCGAGATGAGGTCGTATTGGATTAGGGTGGACCCTAAATCCAATGACTGGAGTCCTTAGAAGAAGGACACGTGGACACAGGGACACACAGGGAAGAAACAGGGAAGAAGGCCAAGTAAGACAGATGCAAAGGTCAGAAAAATGTAGCTACAAGCCAAGAAATGGTGACCCCCACCAATAACCACCGGAAGCCAGGAGAGGAGCACAGAACAGATGCCCCCTCGGCGCCCCCAGAAGGAGTCAACTTTGCCAGCTCCTTGATTCCCAACCTTTAACCTCCCAAGCTGTGAGAGAATAAACTGCTGGTGTTTCAAACAATCCAGCTTGTGGTGCTTTGTCTCGGCAGCCCTGGGAAAGTAACCACTGAGTCACAGCAGACAAGGATGTAGATGAAAGTATAAATTCACCCCAAATCTTACCACTGAGGAAATACTGTCATTACTGTTTGACAACATGACTCCATACACACGTAAGAAAAGAGGAGTGGATACGGTGGATTTTCTGTTCAAACTTCCTTTCTTTCCATTTTGAAAGTTTCCGATGCAAAATTTAATGATACCAAGGACTGGCCAGAGCCTAGGGGGCCGAGTGCTCTCATGCACACTGCTGGAGGGAGCTGATGCCCTCGGTTTGGCAATTGGGGAGAACCCATTTCGACAGGAAGGGCATAAGGCCTCTGACTCAGCAATTGCTTTTCTTATCAGCAAACCCCGTGAAGCACACATGTGCACAAGGACCTTCATCACCAGTGGACATAACAGATGTGGACACTGTTTCAGGAAGGGCTGAACACATAAACTGTAATACGTCTTAGTCTGTCGGGGTTGCATAACGGAATACCTCAGGCAGGGAGACTTAGAAACAACCGAAGTTTATTTCTCATAGTGCTGGAGGCTGGGAGTCCAAGGTCAGGGTGCCAGCAAGGTCAGAGAAGGGCCCTCTTTCAGGCCGCAGACTTCTCATTGTGTCCTCAGGTGGTAGATGGAGTGAGGGATCTCTCCAGAGCCTCTTTTATGAACTAATCCCATTCATGCAGGCATTGCCCTCAAAACCTAATCCCCTCTACTACCAAAGGACCCACCTCCTACTACCATCACCTTGGGAGTTAAGAGTTTAACATATAAATTGAAGTGGGGTGGAGGGATACAAACATGAAAAATCACAGCATAATCCATTTATACTGTGCTTCAGTTTAAAATGAGCTGGAATGAGACAGACTGCTGAATTAAAAAAATAAATAAAGCAAGTTGTAGAATAAACATGACCCTGTTTTCCACACAGCCTAAACTGCAGCAATGAAGCACCAGGTAAGCCTGACATGCGCAAGGCAGAGTGGGGGAATGAGATGCAAGTGGGGGCAGAGGCAGCAGACAGACCCGCAGGGCCACAGAGGCCACCATGGGAGTATGGATTTTATTCAGAATAAGATAGGAAGTCACTGGAAGGTTCTGAGCAGGGGAGGGATGGCACCAGGTTTAGGTTTTCAGAACTGAGGCTGGCTGCTGTGTTGAGGACAGATACAGGGACATCCAGGGGGCAGCAGGACTTGTGGTGAGACAGTATTGCTTGGTCTACTCCGGGGAGTCTGGTGACAGTGGTGGAGGCGAGATGCGTCAGATCCTGGATCTGGAGCCCGCGCAACCTGGAGGAGGTGACAGCACTTACTTCAATGTGAAAGGCCAGAACAGGAGCTGGTGTGAGGGCACAATGGGAACTCCCCTAGGGCCTGTTAGGCCTGAACGGCCTGTTAAATGTTCCAGTGCAAACAGTCACATAAAGGAATCTGGGGCTCACGAGGAGAGGTCAGGCTGGAGGTAGAAGTGTGAGGTCATCAGCACGGGGGCGACATTTAAACTCTGAGGACTAGACAGGGTGGGATGCTCCGACATTCAAAGCCCGGTCAGGGGCTAAGAACCCAGCAGAGGAGAAGGAACACCAGAAACCATGAAGCAGGCGGAGGAGCTGGGGGAAAGGTGCCCTGGGACCCTGGGCTCCAAATGAAAGAAGAGAGGCCAACTGTGTCAAAACAAAGCAACCGCTGGCTGGCTCCTGGCACCTAGGACACCAGCCACAGGGGCTAAGAGGCACCTCTGCTGTTCTCTAGGACTTAAACTTTACTGTGAGCCCAGATCACAAGAGCCGAGGGAGGGCATGTGGAAGTCCAGTGTCGCCTTCAGGGTATATGGGGCAGAGCCCGAGGTTCTGCAAAGCCACATTTTGAGTAGCAGGAGTTTAGACCCAAACCTTTAAAATCAACATACGCACAGTCATGACTGAGGAAATGCTTGGGGACAGCTCGGAATGGTTTTTGCACCTTCTTTCCTCAAGCACAAATGCAGTGCTTCTTCCCACACAGCCCTGTCTTCATCAATTCCTCCCCAGACAACTGTCCCCTCCATTAGCACCCTGAGACTTCATTACACCCAGGAGCTGTCCACGATGTCTTCATGAACCAAAGAAGTGAGTCCCAAAGTGAAGCCTAAAGTCTAGATGTCCCCTGATGGGATGTCCCAACAGAACAGTAGCCTTCCAGGATGCCTGTGATGTCTGGAACCCTACTCCCCAAAATCTTTGAAGATTTGGAGGCCATGTTTCTCCTGAATGCGTCTCAGAGCCTGTTTCTCCACCACTGTGTCTGCATTCAAGTGACCAACTCCCTCTCTCGTCCACCACTGGCACCCCCACCACACGTACCATCTCTCTTTCCTCCAAAGAACCACTAACACAGGGTCACTGTGTGTAGCAGACTCTTCCTAAGGTTTGAGGGTCGCAGTGGGTAATAACAGCACAATGCAGAAAACAACTGCAAAGTCAACGTCAGCGTTGCCATAAAATAAACATCAGCTACTTCCTACCACAGGGTATTTCTCAGTGGTGTGCCCTCTGAGCCCTATGCTCCCACCTGCCCTTCTCTCCCTGTCTCTCTCATTCTCTCTCTCTCTCTCTCTCTCTCTCTCCGCTTCCCACCTCCTTCACATCTGACCATCACTGAGCCTTTCATCCTCTTCTTCCTCAGCTGCTTCCTTACATTTTCACCTTCTGCTTTCTTCCCCAGAACAATATCCTCCTTGGTCTCTCTCCCCACCCCCAATGGGGCCTCACCCTCTTGCATTAAGTGTGCCAGCAAGGTGCTCACACTCCCCTGGGTGGGAGCCAGCTGTCCCTAAATGCAGGGCCCACCAGTGATCTCTCCACTAGCATTCTGTCCTTCCCACCACAGTCAGAAAAGGACACTGTTGCAGTGAATTAGCAAAACACACAGTCAAAACAGTCCAGCCTGGAACCTGTGTTTAAAAAGCCTATAATTCCACAGAAGCCAACACCTGCCAATATTTAAGCCAAGTGTCAAAATAATGAATGCTGCTTAACAGATACTCTTGGGGAGAGACCACCACAAATCTTGGCACTTGTTTTCCTTTTGAATTCTTAATGCCTCCCCAAAGCGCCATTCGTTCATCCTCATTGGTGACCTTTCCCTCCTTGGAAAAGGTTTTTCTTTTGCACAGTCCTTCAGAGAGAAGCAAAATAAAATAAGCCAACCTGTCATCTCTCAGTAATTTTGAGTCCGTGGTGAGCCCATCCCCAGAGATCACTATGCTTCTTTGTCCCAGGCCACCTGTCTTTCTCCTGGGGACTAGACAGGAGGTGCAATAACATGTCCAAAAATGTCACTTCCCATTTCCCATGTATCATGGTACCTGCAGGCCAGTGTTTCAGAGGCTGGGTTCTGAGCCTCTCAGTGGCTCCTACACCAGCTCTAATCACATCATTCCCCCACCTAAAGTCCTTTGACAGCTCCCACTGAGTGCAGAATATAGTCAGCTCCTCTGTGGCAGCCAGGGCCTCCCACTTGGCTCTGAGAGAACTTTCGGCAGCCATCACCCCTCATTCCATACAACCCAGCTACGCTTGAGTCAAGGTCAAAGGTGGAGGAGGGGAGGTCAGGGGCTGGCATGTGGAGCTGCCATGTGGTCTGGCATTCTACAGCACAGGGACCAAAGAGTTAGGAGTCTAAGGGCCCTGGATTCATGGGAAACCACACCTTCCTGCCTTTATCAGTTGGATCCCTGAGGGACCCTCGCACTAGACATCTTGCTCCACCCATGCCCACCCCACCAACCCTCTTCCCCATGCTTGAGACCCTACACTCTCTTGGTTTCCCCTGTATCTCCCCAGATTTCTTCTCAGCCCCGTTAGCTTCCTCTTCCTCTGTTCACCCCTGAGCATCAGTGTCCCAAAATCTCGATCTGGGGCCGCTTGCCTTCTACCTGCATCTCAAGCCATCTGTCTGAAACCCCAGTCTGCACTCCGCCATTCAGAAACCTCCTGTGATTGTCCTCTGCTGAACAGAAGATAAAGCTGAACGATCCTTGTTGATCGTGTGCCTGCCCACCTCCCAGACCACTCCCACCCTGTACTCAGACACCTCCTGATTCCTTTTATCAAAGGAAACAAACACCCTCAGCAGCCTGAAGTCCTTGATTTGTTTCGGAACCAGTTTCCACAACAATCATTTGCTGAGTTCTGTGTGTCTGCCAGCAACAGCTCGGAGCAGAAACCCAGCGACTGCCTGCAGCCTCTGCACTTCACCCAAAGTGACACCCAAAGAGGCACTTGCTGTCTGCTGAGTGCTGCTTTAGGTGCCTGGCTATGCATTACTTTATATTACTCTGAAAAGTAGTTGTTTTACATTATTATTTATAATAATATCATTAAAATGTAAGCAATGATATTTATTATTAACCCCATTTTATAGATGAGTGTCCTGAGGTACAGAAATGTAGGGAAACTTCCCCAAGGTTACACAGGTACAAAAGGGAGAGAGTCAAAAGCACACAGTCAGTACTCCTCATCACTGTGCAAGACTGCATCTTATAATAATAAGAATGTTTTATTAGGGAGGGGAGAAAGGGGAGGGGGTGGGAGAGGAGGGAGGGGAAGCTAAATATAAGGTGATGTAAAGAGAACTCAAAAAAAAATTAAAAAAAAAAAAAAGAACGTTTTAAATGAACTAGTCAAATTATCCCCGTGATTCTAGAGCGACTAAAGGTCAGTGCTGCTATAGATTCTTCCAGGCCTGGACATGAAGACACCTGAAAAGAGGATGAGCCCGGGGCCCAGCTGAGGTGGGCAAAGGGTGGGAACCAGCCTGGACCCAGACGTGGCTGTGCCTGGGTCACTGTGCCTGGCCCTCTCCTGGGTGGGACACAAATCACAGGGCTGTCAGCACCACACCCCGAGAGGGGAAGACAAGCCAGGCCCGACTGGCCTGAGGCCAGAGTGGCCGAGTCTAGTAACGCCCTCCTCGAGTCACAAAATGAAAGCTGGGAAGGGGCTCTAGTTCAGAAAGACTAGGCAGGTGGACACCACGACCCCACAGACAAAGCTGAGGCCCAAGACCCAAATGAGAGACATGGGATAAGGGCAGAACCCCACAGGTAGCTGGAATAGAGATTCTGCCTGTCCAGAGAGAGCATCACTGGCCAAGGACACTGGTGCAGGCCATCCAGCGCCCAAGGGAGGAAGGAGAAGGGGCTGGTTGGCATCAGCTACAGGGCATAGCTCCACAGCAGCCCATTCAGGGGTGACACCCAGCAGCCCACTCAGAATCCTGGGACTCCACCATCCGCCCCACTGTTTGCATTTTAAATGCTGTGTGCACAGTAGGTGAGCAAAGCTGGTCCTGGCAGACAAGGTAGAGGTGAAAGTTTGAGGTCACCTTCCACCTGAGTCCTTAACAGAACCTCCATCCAGCAGCCCATGCTGGGCTGGGACCAGCACCCCGTTTGGCTTAATAACGAAGGAACGAACATTCGAGTGATCACACTTGCCCTTCAAATAGCCTGAGCGCAGCACTCACCCGCATGGGCTCGTCCGGGAATCCAGGTTTGTTTGGTCTGTCCTGGCGCCGGGATCTCAGGAGCTGTTTGGCCTGCTTTTCAGTCAGAATCGGGGAGGCCCCTGAAAAAGTCAGGACAGGGCCTCAGAGACTCTCAGGGGCGCATGAGTTCACAGTGCAAGGCAAATGATTAGCAAGTCCAGTTTCAGTCAAAACACAAAAGGCCTTTCACAGGGACCTGTCCCAAAGGACCTGGCATTCCAGAGGGCTCAGAGAGGAATTATAAATTGTTTCTAATAAGGTTACCTCAGAGCCAATGCTGCACAACTTAAACAAATTTACCTATTGCAATGGGCCATTTCTGTATAAGTGGGTGTTAATTTAATATGTTTTATAAAATATATTTTCTTCACTTCTCTGGTCAATGTATTTCTCATCCCATAGGTTTGCTTTAGTGGGATTTTTAAAAATCCCCAATACACTAAATCTAATTAAAGTCATTATTGGAAGACAAGCTGGTAGCAAGATTATGTTAAACTTGATCATCACACATGTCCCTCAAAAAAGATATTATGATAATAAAATTGTTTTGATAATGACAAACTCTAAAAGGTATCATCAAATGAAATTCTATAGAATATTAGTGATCTCATATGAACTATAAAAGAAGATATAGTTGGGAGCTCCCTGGTGGTGCAGTGGCTAGGCTTGAGCACTGTCAATGCTGTGGCCTGGGTTCGATTCCCAGCCAGGGAAATACCCACATTAAAAAAAAAAAAAAAAAGATATAGTTGAAGATTTATCAGCATGTTTGAGAATAAGTATTCAAATATATTTAAAGATTAAAAAGAAAAGTTATCCCTAACAACAGCAATACTGGGAACCTGCGCTTAGAAAAAAAGAAAGCATGGTTATGTTATACATTAGACATTTATATTTACTATTTATACAAATAATACACTGCTACCTTGTTTGAAATGAACAAAATAACTCAGAAACATGAAATAGACTTATTTCGGTTTATCACTGCAGCATAGAAATCGGCTGTGTTTTCCGAGTTAAGGCTCACCTGCGAAGAAAGTCAGTAAGGTGAGCAAGAGCACGAGCACAAATAGCTTCTTCATCCTGCCTGGTTCCTCTCTCTGCCAGTTGAAGAATGAACTTCCCCCAGTGAGCCAGCCTACTTGAAGGCCCAAGGCTTGTTTATGGTTTGACAAACAGCACTGACGGTATTATGCTAAGTGCATCTGACTGAGTTTTCAGTGTGATCACGAAAATAGTTTCCTCTGAATTCCAATAAATGTTCCTCCTGGAGCAGGAAGTTATCCTTTCCTAATAGGAGTTTCAGAGCTTGAATTGGAGAAAGCAGCATGTGATCCTCATTTCATTTAAACAGATATATACGAGGGCTGTTCAACCATGTAATATGAAAAATAGAGGCATTTATGGCTGTGTTTTTTTTCCAAACAGCTCTTGTATACATCATCTAGTAGTTTATGAGTTTCCATCTGTAGCTTCAGTTGTATGCACCTACTGTTTGAGAAATAATAATCTTACATTTGCATATTGTATGACATTTTTTCCAAAGCCAACTCACTAATCTAATTTGACCCTCCCCAAAATTTCAGAAGCAGACAGGGAAATTAGCAAGGGCCATAATGAAGGTGAAAAAAATTTTTTTTCAGATGACTTTGGCGCCAGAAAGATCAGGTTTCATGTCCTAGCTTCACCTCTTTCTAGCAACGTAACCATCAATAAATCACTTACCCTTTCCAAAATTTCCTCTCCTGTATAAAGGAGATGACAGTACCTCCCTTGTGGGGGGTGATCAGGATGAGGAATAAGTAGGCTGGCCAGACGTACCATTTTTTGTTTGTTTGTTTGTTTGTTTTAAATCTTTTTTTTTATTGGGGTGACATCTGTTAGCAAGGATTACATAGGTCTCAGGCATACAATTCTACAGTGCATTGTCAACTTGATGTATAATAAGTTCACCACCTAATGTGACTTCTCTTTCCATCACCTTATATTTAGCTTCCCCCCCTCCTCTCCCACCCCCTCCCCTTTTTCCCCTCCCTAACCCACTCATCGCCAAACAGACATACCATTTTAAATGGAACAGAAAACATTGTACTGTCCTGTTTCAAACAGTCTAGTCTCACTGGGCTAAATTCAAGGTGTCAGTGGGCTGACCATACGTACCATTTGAAACGGGACAGGACCATTATTTTCTGTCCTGTTTAAAACAGGACATCTGGTCAGCCTAGGGATAAGGTATGAACTGCATGGCAGCTAGCACTAGTTCCCATTAGCCATCTCCATTTCACACACAAGGAAGTGAGGTTCAGACAGGTGAAACACACCCAAGTTCACACATTCCGGATGCTAAAGCAGAGCCACATTCTTCTGTCTTTAAATATGCCACAAAATAGCCTAGTGCAATTTACTGCCAGACGATAAACCGCCTTCCCCCACACTTCAGGCATTTTTACAGAGACAATAAAATCTTAGTAAACTGAAATCCTTTCAAATTCAAATCATCCACCAATGTCATATAGAGAGATTATTAAATGTATTACAAAAATACGTCTGGAAGTTACACGGCATTTATTTGGGATAAAATTCTCAATTCAGAAAAATGATCTGATGTTTCTGTGGTCATTTTGCCAGCTCAAAAGAAAACAATACCGTATCTGTAGTTGTCTGAGTTTATGCTAATATCGTGCAACTGATATTAAACCTAAATGATCTGCCCACTCTGTTGGTACAGAGAGTCAGAACAGATTGTAAACAAGAAAAAAAAATCATGCATTGTTAACAAAGTTGTTTCATATACTAATTTGCCCAAAATTAGATGTTCGGTTTTATATATTCTGTCACGATTAACATCCTTCTGTTTTCATATAGTTTTCCTAGAGTTCCCCCTATAGTTTTCAGTAACTTAGGAGCATTATTTTAGGAACATATATTTGTCACATTCAACATCTTGCGCATTGTTTTTTTATGTGTATTTTCAGCTTGTTCATTTTTTTTGCACTTTGTGGTTGGATCAAACACTAACTGTATTGTTTAGTTATATCAAATAAACATCGTTTGTGGACGAGAAAAAAAAATTTATGCCTAGCTAGAAAGTTCTAATACGTCCAATGTAATTTTGCTATAAAAATACTTTTAATTCAGTAACTTTTGTCTATATCAGCACTGCCCAATAAAAATATAATGTGAGCCATAGATGCAAGTCACACATGTTATTTAAATTTTTCTAGTAGCCACATTTTTAGAGTAAAAAAAAAGTGAAATATTTTCTATTATATTTAACATGAAATATTTAAAATGTTATTTCAACATATATTTAAAATAAATTATTAATGAGATATGCTACATTCTTTTTTTTTTTTTTTTTGCGCACCAAAATCTGGTGTGTATTTTACACTTACATATTTCAAGTGCTCAGTAGGCACATGTGGCTTGTTGACTACCATACTGACTGGCATGGGTCTAGATCCTTCCATCTCTATTACCACCACCCAAGTCTAGGTTACTGTTACCTCTCATGGATAAGAGCTTCCTGCACCAGGCTCCCAACTAGCCTCCCACCTTCCCTCCCTGTTTGCTTCAATCCATTCTCCATGCAGCAGCAGCGATGATCTTAAAATAGAAATATAAAATATAAATTGGATCTCCTCACTTCCCTGCTTAAGAATCCTGTTTCTCTTCCCACTGGATGTGAACAAAATCAGAACCCTTACCATGCACTACAGGACCCTGTGTTATCTATGCCTGCTGCCCTTTACTGCCCCACTCGGACCACTCCCCTCCAGCTCACTCCAATCTAATCACGCTTAGTTACTTTGAAGTTAACAAGCTCTCTCCCACCTCAGGACCTTTGCACATGCTCTTCCTCCCTCTCTTAATGACTAGATCCTTCTCATCCTTCAGGTTTCAATTTGAAATTTCTCTTGTTTGGGCAAGCTTACTTTCATCAGCCTACTTAAAGAAGGTTCCCTATCCGCTACCACTATTACTGTCTACTCCCTACAATGTGTAAATTGTCTTTATTTGTTTACTTTTTTCAATCTGTTTCCTCCACTAAACTTAAGCTGTAAGTAAGCTTGTTAACCTTTATAATTTAAATAGGGGGGTAGGGTGGGGCGGGGCAAATTTCTGATAGACTGCAGAGGTACTACCTGAGAGTCAGGGGCCAGTATCCCACCCTGGGATGCACCTTCAAGGTCTCAGGTGGAGAGGGCCTTTCAGGCATGATACTGGCAAGGCCTTTCAAACGCCCTTCCGCTGGGCTCCTGGGGACTACAGGAAAACTGAAAGAACAGAGTCACCTTGTTGTATTACTCTAGTAGGGAGAATTCTCTTCTAACCGCTATCTTCCTTCCCAGGAAGCAGCGGCCAAATCCATTAGGTGGCGGCTTAGCAGGGCACTCAGTAGACGACGCAATTCCCCAAATATCCACAAGGTGGCAGAGTAAAGAGCAGAACCACGGACCACCAAAGTCAGGAAAAAGAAGCTCAAGGCCACCAAGGTTAACTATGCTAAAAGTTGCCAGGAACTCCAAGGAATTCACTGCAGGTGAAAAGAGATGGTGTTGCAGGGCCTAAGACTAATTTCCTAAGATTCTAATTGATTTGAAGGTGTTCATTGGACCCCGAGGTGTAGGAAAGGTGCATTACCAATTTGAGATTTGAGAATATATAAGGGAAGAATGCTACCACTCATATTCACAGCATCCTAACATAACTAATATTTTTACTTGCGTGGGTTTCCCATCTTTTTTAGAAGAAATTCTCAAATTGCATGGCTGTTTAAGTATCAGTGATAAAGCTGACATCACTGAGCTCTCGACATTGTCACATTGGATACTCTTTAAAAAGACAAGATGGTAATTTCAAATTCTGTGAGCTAGAGGAACTTCAGGGACAAAGTAACATCGTTTTTTAACTACAGAAAGCTGTGGAATTGTCCCAAGAGACTTATAATGTTTCCACATTCTTTAGGTCCAGAGTCTATTACATAAATTCTAACATCCCTTTTTATAGTTGTTGTCATCTTTTTTATTATTCACCTCTCCCACTAGACTATAAACTCTATATTTTTACAATATACATACAATTCTTTTATAATTTTTATACAGGTAACTCCATAAACTGCATGTCACACATATGCCCATTAATTTATAAACACGCTTTGCAGACAGCTTTTGGTTTAGGCAGGTGTGGGGGATTGAGTTATCAGGATCAATTCTCCACCACCACCACTGCATATCTATGCTCTTTGCCATATGACTTTGCAGTCTTGCCCCTTGAGCTTGGGCTCAACCAAATGACTTGCTTTGGACAATGGGATGGTAGCAAACATGCACAGATGGGTGTAAAGCAGAGATGTCCAAACTCTTGGTTTCCCGGGCCACACTGGAAGAATTGTCTTGAGCCACACATAAAATATACTAACTCTAATGATAGCCGCGGAGCTTAAAAAAAAAAAAAAAAAAAAAGGTCGCAAAAAAATCTCATCATGTTTTAAGAATTTGTTTTGGGCCACATTGAAAGCTGTCGTGGACCACAGGCTGTTTATGCAATTAGCCATGGCCACCGAAAGAGCTTCCCCAAGATACCATATTTTGCCATGAATAATGTGCACTTTGTTGCCCAAATTTGTGAAGGAAAAATAAGAGTGAGTGTTATACATGGGTAGCACTAATTCTGTATCTATATAAATGTTTTTAATTCTTTTATTCATACTTATGAGTTAAAACTGTAACTCTAGAAATCAAAAACGATACCTGTGTGCAAAATAATACCCTGAAATATGATAATTGGTTTTTTGTTTTTTGTTTTTATATAAAAAGAAATTTATACACAAAATTTCTTGTGCCTCGTATCTGTTCTTATGTTTTGTAATTATTTGTTACATAACATTTCTTGTACCATATGTTAAAAAAATGCTAAAATTCCTTTATAATACAAAAAAAAGTACATAAATAAAAAATCTGAATTAAAAAATTAAAACACAACCTATTTTTCCCCAAACGCTTGGGCCAAAAACATGGGTGTGCATTATACATGGAAACACATTACATACGGCAAAATACGGCAGCTGCTGGCCTTCAAGCTGAGTCTCAGAATTAAGCTCACATGGAAAGTACCCAAGCAAGGAACCAAGTCTACACAGATATGCAGCACATGGCAGACCCACTTAATCCAGCCCTTCCTCCTGCCAGTGACCCCCAGCTATGACAGCCTGAACCACCATCAACCTGCAGGTCCTTGAGATTAAACTGTCGTTATTTTAAGCCACTGAATCTAGGAGTGATTACACAGCATTACTCTGACAACAGCTAACTGACACAGGAGCTTCTAAGGGGATGGTTAGTGTGTCCAAATCCGGGGGCTACTGGGCCTAAGTTAAACACAGGGCCCTGACAGAAGCTTCCTTCAAAAGTGAATAAATACCTGCCATGTAGGCCATGTGGTATAATGGCCAAGACTGTGGGTTTGAATCCTGGCTCTGAAATTTATTACCTTCATTACACTGAAGCTGTGTGACATTGGGCAAACTTCTTAACTATCCAAATCACTGTTTTCTCATTCATAAAACAAATAATAATTATTATAATAAAACTTACCTCTTAATGCATTTTGAGACTTAAAAGAGAAAGCACAAGTAAGGTATTTGACAAAGTAAGGATCTAATACTTGGAAACCACTGTTGTTATTGTTGTTGTTATTAATATTATTATTATGCCTCCTCTTTGTGAAATCACCCTTACTTATATGTGCATACCCACCCCACTCTCAGATAGAAAGTCTAGAAATATCTTTTAAATGAGTAAATGATAGAGATTAATCAAATACATATTAAGATATATAATTTTATAACTTGCTGAAATAAAAATATACCCTTCTAAATATGAGTTGATGTCCCGCCTCTGTCTCCACACCCCATGCCCTTGGGTCCTCTTTTCATATCCTCAGTGCTTCTACACAAGCATAGGCCTTCCTGTTTGGAGCACAAACACAATGGCAAGATGGTTTGGCATAAACAGGGGCCTTTCCGGCCTGCTGCACGCTTCCCCAAGGGGGCTGTAATTTCTGCTCTGGGCCAGGACACAGCCTCAACTTACATCTGCCCAGCAGGTAAGGAGAGCCAAGGTCAGCATCAGGTTCCTGATGGCCAATGCCAGGCTTCTCTCCAACCTAAACAGGAATGACAAGAGCACTGGCAAAGGTGTAGGAATGTAAGGTGGGACAAATAAACACACTAGGGAGTGGGGCACGAACTGACTACATTGTGAAACCACCTCCAAGGCTACTGTCATGCTACATTTCATTCAGGAAAAGTGCTAGGCCTTTAAGTGGGAGAGAAAAGCTCTGGTTCTTCCAGGGGAAAAATACTGGAATATGTGTTGTTTTTCTCTGTGGGTCTCAGTTGGGTTGATAAGCTTCAGAGAGATTAAGAGACACTCTAGCACCAGTTCTCAAATTTAAGGCGACTAAGAGTCACCTGGAGGCTCATGGGACATGTCAGAAAGCCTTGGAAATGGAAGATAAAGTCAATGCAATTTGAGATGGAAAACAGTAACAACCACAATATCCTCTGAAGAGACAAGTAATATTGTGAACAGGAAGCTGTAAAAAGGAATATTCAGCAAATAAATCAATTTTAAAGAGTTCTTAGAAATTAAAGCATAATATAAATTAACTCAATAAAAAGACTCAAGGCAAGAGCTAGGGAAATTTTTTTTAAAATAGAGCAAAAAATGAGAGCAAGACAGATTTTTAAAAAAAAACAAGAAACAAATAATTTAAAAAGAGAGGCCATTTATCCAAATGTCGAAACAAGAACCTACACACAGATATCTTCAGTAGTTTTATTCATAATTGCCAAAACTTGGAAGAAACTAAGATGTCCTTCAGTAGGTGACTGGATAAACAGACAATCCAGACAATGGAATATTATTTAGCACTAAAAAGAAATGAGCTATCAAGCTGTGCAAAGACATGGAAGAACCTTAAATATGTATTGCTAAGTGAAAGAAGCCCATCTGAGAAGCAGACATGCTATTTAATTCCAACTGTATGATATTTTGGTAAAGGCAAAACTATGGAGGCAGTAAAAAGATCAGTGGTTGCCAGGAGTTAGGAGAGAGGAGAGAAGTGGATAGAAGGAGCACACAGGATTTTTAGGGCAGTGAAACTACTCTGTATGATACTATAATGGTGGCTATCTGTCATTATATATTTGTCCAGATATATAGAATGTACAACTCCAAGCATGAATCCTAATATATATTATGGACTTTGGGCAGTAGTGTGTCAATGTAGGTTCATCAGTTTTATCAGATGTACCTCTGGTGCCCCAAGATGGTAGTGGGAGGATGTGCATGTGTGGGGACAAGAGTATATGGGAACTCGGTATTTCCAGCTCCATTTTGCTGTGTACCTGAAATTTCTCTAAAAAATAGTCTATTTTTAAAAAGAAAGAAAAGAGAGAAGGCAGTCTAGGAAGTCCAACATCCAAATAACATAAGTTTCAAAAAAGAGAACAGAGAAAACAGAGAGGAGGAAGTCAACAAAGTAATTCTAGAAGGGACAGACATGAGCAGCTAGCTGAAAGGACTCAGCAAACCTGGCAAAATAGATGAGTTACAAATACAGACTCACACACAGGCACATCTTTGTGCTATTTTGGAACAGTAGAGAAAATGAGAAGATTATACAAGCTTCCAAAAAGCAAAACCCAGTCCCATCCAAGGGATCAGGAATAAGAATAACCTCAGACATCTCTACAGCAATATTAAGAGCAAGCAGAAATGGAGCAATGTGCTCAGTGTTGTGAAGGATAATTACAGTAGACTCTCGTTAACTGGAACTCAAGGAATTGGCACTTATCAAACATTTTACTAGTTGCTTGAGAGTGTCAGCTGCATAAGTTCTAGTTAACAGAGAATCTACTTACATTTATCCAGCACCTACCAATCCCCATGGGTGCTGGTTAACTGACAGTCTATTGTATTTCCAACTTAGAATTCTATACCTAGATAAATAATCTGGTATACAGGGTGGAATAGACATATATGGACATGCAAGGGCTAAAAAATATGTCTCCCATGTACCTTGCTGTAAAAGTTACTGATGGATGTGCTCCACAAAAGGAAGAGAATTCACCAAGAAAGGGGAAGCTGCAGGACCCAGGAAACAAGTTGTAAACATGAGGATGGTGAAGGGAAATTCCAGCATGACTGCTGTGCTCCGACATACAGAGCAGGTGGTCTGGATTGGCACAAGGTGCCATCTGCACTATGACATACAGACACACTGAGCACAGACTGTCTGGGTGAGCCTGGAATAGATTATTTGTAATTCATTTATCTTGATGACCAAGAGCTGATGAGAGGTTCCCACTCCGCCAGCCCTGTGTATATTGCCTGGATCAGGAGAAGATACTCATTCCTCCCTGAGGAATGTGCCATGTTAACTAGCCTTTCTCTAAGAACTTAAGGGAGGTCCTAATGAGCTGAAGACAGAGAAGGGAAAACAGAAAGTACCCCCTCCTCCAGTCACGATTTTGCCTAATGTTCAAACTACAGCCCAGCCCACTTATCCCCAATGTGATTAGGGATCTTCTCACGACCAAGCACACTGATTTCCCCAGTGGGCTCTTCTCCAGGAAGCTGGATCCCCACTCAGCTTATCTCTTCCAGCGAGCCTTCATACATTAGTAGCATTACTGCTATTTCCTGACAAGGCCAGGTTTGGACTTGTTTTTCTAAGCAAAACCATAGTGTACAGGGATATTTTCAGGGGTGGTAAAACTATAAAGAAAAGCAAGGGAATGAAGAATACAAAAATCAGGATAGTAGTTCCCTGGCAGAGCAGGAGGGGGGCCATCAAGTGGGCACAGGATGGCTTCCCAGTGTTCTTTGTTTTGTTAATGTTATTTATTAACAACACAATGTTTTCACTCTCACCCAAATGTTAATTATGATATTCTCAGTGAGTGGCAATGTAATTAAATGTGCTTCATCACTTTTGACAATCTTGATTAACACTTTGATGCAGTAATTCAGAAGCTTTGTTCTGAATTCATTTTTCTCTTAATGCTTGGTTTCATGGTTTTGATAACTAGAAAGGTACTTCAAAAAGATATGTGTGTAGAATTGTATGCCTGAAACCTATGTAATTCTTGCTAACAGATGTCACCCCCAAAAGTCTACCAATAAAAATGAATTTAAAAAATAATATAAATAAATAAATAAATAAAAAGATGTGTGGATCCAAAGGGAAAATGGGCATCACTAAACCTTGTGCTCCCTTCCCAGTTCCATCTACCAAGTATGCAAAGGCTTCCATTCAAGTCCCGCCAGCAAATGCTGGCCTTCCCTGGTGGCTGTCAGTGTGCTTGCTCACTGACTGGAAACAGCTGCAATTTTACATTTTCAACTAATAGAATGAAACCCCACAGAAATTATGCATTTTGAAAGACTCTACATCTGGTTAGGCAGGTGTACATATTTGCCAAAACTCATCAAATTGTACCTTTAAAATTGGTGCCTCTTAAGGTGATTTCATACTGCTTTTCAAGTAACTTGATAGTGCCTTATTGGCTCACAAATAAGCTTCAGGATGTTCCTTGGGTGGGGACCGAGCAGTCACCAAAACGGTTCTCTCCTGTCTTGCATGAAGCAGCGTTGTTCCTCTTTTGGGCCCAGAAGGCCTCGCAAAGCAGAGGTAAGGCTGGGCCATAGAGTAAGCCAGGAACAAACTGCGATGACATCACCTCTCTGGCAAGTTCTGGAAGGGCTCTGAGCATTTTGAAAATCAGTACTCTGTGGGGCCGTGTAATGTGAGTATCCGTGTGTAGCTGTTTTTCAGAGCAAGTTTTCCTTTGAATTGGAGCCAGTGTTTTCACAGACGGAGTGGCAGCAGGGGCTTGAGATGTCCCCCTCCTCGCTGGTGTACCTGCTGTCACGCCCAGTTCTAGAGGCCCCTTCTGGTTACAAACTGTCTCTTCCTGGAGCCGGATTCATCAGCGCCCCCTGCAGTAGGCAGCGCCCAAGGCATTCACTAGCTCCTCTGAGCTGACTTCTACCCAGGCCACCCCTCCCTCCTCTCTCCTCTGTCCTCTTCCTCCTCATCTCCCAGTGTTCAATAAGTTAACCTGCGTCGTGGGTCCACAGGCGTTTATTCTATTATTTTTTTAACTGTGCATGTATGTTTCATAAAATATTTTCTGTGATACATGTCACAATTTCAGCAACAAAAATGTTTGCATAAATACATAAAAGAATTACCTGGGGAACTTGTTATGAAAGCAAATATCATTTTGATTCAGGCATCCACATCATAAGATGATGCTGATGCAAGTGGTGAAGACCACACCTTGAGATACCTGTCTGGGTTAAGAGCATCACTGAATTTGGCATCAGACTAACTGGGTTCAAAACCCCAACTCAGTTGACTCCTGGCTGTGTGACATCAAGCACGTTTTCTTCATTTGTAAAATGAAATGACAAACTTTGCACAGTGCCTACAATCTAAGCACACAACAAAGATTGTAATAATAATAATAATAATAATAATATTATGATGATGATGATGATGATGATGATGATGATGACCTTTAGTGAAAAGTGTTTTCTCCAAATGTATCACTTCTATTAATCTGTCCCTATACAGGTAAATTTTCCAGATGGTTTTCATTAGCAGAGACAATTATTGTTAAAAACTTTTCCATAAACCTTAAACTTTTCATATCTTTTAGCTAAATGTGAGAATCTAAGGGGGAAACCCTAAACAGAGAGTTATGTATAATAGCAAAATATTAGAAACAAATATCCATCAACGGAGATTACATATTCTGTGAACTATTGTCATAAAAGGGAATATTATGCAACTATTAAATACAAAATTATAAAAACATGGAAAAGTTAGTTTGTAATGTTAAATAAAAAATAGCCAAATAAAAAATATGGCTACCATATGATCAAAATTACATATGCAAAAAAGTAAAGCAATGTTCCCATAGAAAATAATGGAAGAAAATAGACCAAAGACACAGGTTGTCTTTGGGGTGAGAGATGGATGATTGCTTTTTCTTCCTTTTTATTTTTCTGTATTATCTAAATGTTATACACTGGGATTTCTTTTAATCTGACTTTTTAAAACTTTTGTTACCTTTTAAAATTTAAACTAATTTAAGGGCTTTGCCTTGACTAGGATTCATAAAAGACAGTGACATTTCCCTATACATTGCAGGCTATCAGAGTAAAAGAGAGATTTTAGAGATCTCACCCAACATTATGATGCTATTTATGAATGAGGAACCTAAGGCCCAGAGAGGGAACTGGCAAGCACAGGAAGACAAAGATGCGTGAGGGCCAGGATCTGATTGACCACTTAACACTCTTCCACTTCCCCAAACTCCCCCTTCGGTCATCGCAATCCAGACTCTTTAATATTTTAGCAACACTACTCAAGATGTGGTTGGGGAACCAGCAATATCAGCATCACTTGATCACTTATTAGAAATGCAGACTCTCAGCCCTCTTCCCCAAGAAAGGGAATCAGAATCTGCATTTTAACAAGATTGCCAGGGTAAATTTCTCAGAGAAGTAGCAAAATAAGAGAGAGTCTCTGTTTGATGGCTTAATTTAAATTGAAATTAACTTAGATGACAAATTAAAACAAAGTGATCTCAAACAGAAGAAATTTTTTTAAAGAAGAAAAAAATAAAAAAGAGGGGAAAAAGTGATCTCAGTCCCAACACTGGCTTTATAACATTAAGCATATTCCTCAACTGCTCTGTGCCTTGATTTTCCTCATCTGTAAAGTGGGGATGATAAACTCAGCATGGTGCCTAGCCAAGTGCAGAGAAGCTGGTGTGCAGTATAAACAAGGCTAATAAATGCTTGTTGTTAGGCCTATTTCAACAGGCCCGGCGCTCTGTGACAGCTAGGGATCCTTGTACAGTGCTTGGCACATAGTAAGCCCTCAGACAGTTATGAGTTTAATAAAGAACTAGCAAGAACACAGGTGACATCTATCAATTTTTTACTAGGATTGTTTCATTCTATTAGCATAGAACGCTCTCAAAACTGCCAGTTTTCTCCCTCCAGCACTCAATACTGTGTCAACTCCCACCTCCACCAGATAGTAAGAATGGGAAGTTGAAGGTCATAGATTATCTTAACTCATACTGTAAATCATTCATAATAAAACTTTCTGTGGTGCAGACTTAAAAGACTCAACCACCCATCCTCTCCAATGCCCCAACCTCTTGTTACTCCGCCCACCGTCCTCCCCAAGCCACACCCACAGGGTCCCGCCCCTTCATCCAGCCCCACTCTCTTCCCAAGGCCCCGCCCCCTCAGGCCGGACGGGCTTCACTATCACCTCACACCTCGGCTCCGCCCCCTAACCCCTCGCCCCGAGCCTGCATCCGCTGCCTTCCTCACTACGAGTGCGTGCGTGCTTTTCACAGTTGTCGGCTTCCGCGGCAGGCCGAGAATCGAGCTCCTGTGCGAGGCGGCGCCAGGGCAGGACGACCCGAGGCCTGGCTCCCGGAACTGCGCATCCACCCTGCGTGAGAAAGGACCGCAGGGGCGGGCCGGGCAGAGGCCAAGGTCGCCAAGGCCTCACGAGGGGGCGGGGCGTAGGGCCGTGCGGCTGGCCGGAGGGCAAGAGGGGGCCAGCCGAGGGTCGCGCCGGCTGGGAGCGGCTGGACGAATCTGTTGGCACTCCGGCGGGGAAAGCTGGGCCTGAGCTAACGGTTACAGACTCCAGCCGGCGCAGCTCACGTGCGCCATCACGCTCAGAGCCCTTAGCTTTCCGCGGAGGGCAGCCAGTAAATTTTTACTGCGGCCGGCCCTGTGCCACGCAAGGTGAGGAGGCGGCGGAGGGGACTGAGCGTGACCGAGCTGGGCGCCGCCCCCTCGGCGCGACAGGTCCGCGAGCTGGGCAAGCGCGCGGCTTTGAGGTCGGGCGGCGGGGAAGACAGTGCGCGTGCTCCTCCTCGTAGAACGCGGAGCCACCTGAGCAGACGACGCACTCTGCATCCCCTAAAAGCAGGAAGGAAGTCGGGGCGGGGAGCCGGCGGTGGACCCCACCAGCGTCTCTCCTAGCTAGGAATCGTCCTTGGAGAAGATGGAAGGGGATAAGCGGCCGGAGCCCTACGAAGGACTGTTTGCGGACGGACATCTGGTTCTATGGACACTGTGCTCGGTGCTGCTGCCCGTGTTTATCACCTTCTGGTGCAGTCTTCAGCGGTCGCGCCGGCAGCTGCACCGCAGGGACATCTTCCGCAAGAGTAAGCACGGATGGCGCGATACGGACCTGTTCAGCCATCCCACCTACTGCTGCGTGTGTGCGCAGCACATCCTGCAGGGCGCCTTCTGCGACTGCTGCGGGCTACGAGTGGACGAGGGCTGCCTCAAGAAGGCCGACAAGCGCTTCCAGTGCAAGGAGATCATGCTCAAGCATGATGGCAGGCCCCTGGATGCCATGCCCCATCACTGGATCCGGGGCAACATCCCCCTATGCAGCTACTGCATGGTTTGCAAGCAGCAGTGCGGCAATCAGCCCAAGCTCTGCGATTACAGGTATGACCTGTGTGGGGTGCCAATCGTCCCACGATGCTTAGTAAGAGTCAGGACTTAAGGGCGTGTGCGTAGAGGCCAACTTTGATCTCTGCAAATGGCCTAAACTGCTCACTTGGAGGAAACAAGCTAATAAACATCTCTGGTATTGTGCAAGCAGGCAGCTTTGCAAGTCCTTGCTGAGATGATACATCTAGCCTCATTCCTCGGCCAACCTGCCCTTTTGTCTGCCGTTTTGTAGGCTCTTAACTTTCATCCCAAGGTCTGGAAGTGCTGCATATTTCATGGCCACTGTATGTTATAGTTTAGATTTTGTTGCTATTAATTATTTTCATTTTATGAAAGGAAACATGTACTATGGACAGGTTTTCTCTACAGTCCCAAAACTGATTCATCCTCAGTGCTGTATTACGAATGTACAAGGAAAACAAATGTCATTTCAAAGCAGCACTTTAAGTACATTTTTCAATATAGCTATTGGTGCTACAGTGAAGTATAACATTTAAAGGGACAGGTTGCATCTTAGACAAGTGACCTTGATTAAGCCAAGAATACTTTAATGACTTTTGAATACACACTAGACAACACATTTGTGTTCTTAAATCTTGTCTTAAAATAGGTGAAGTTGTCCTTTGCCCCATTAGAGATTGGTAATAAAAGGGGATGCTGTTTTGCAAATCTTCTAACTCATTTTATAGTTGAGAGAATTATACTCAGTGATAAAATAGATCAGGCATCCAGAAATTCTAATCCCCATGACAGGATTAGGGATACTATTAATACCCAGCCTTCTCTCAGCCTTAAATCTGGACATCTTCATTGTGATGGGTTTTATTTCTGACAAGTAGAAAGGCTCCTCAACATGTTTAAGAACTGAAATAGAAAGTTGGCACTACTAGATAGCAAGATACTTTTTTGGTCTGTTTTTTCTTTAGTTTTTATTTACTTTATTTAAAAATGCTTTTTTTAAAAATTAGCATGAGCACTATTAGGTCAACACCTATCTTAAAATTTTATTTTAAATAGTTTTACACATCAGACTTAAGACTTAAGAAACCTTTTCCAAAAAATATTTTTTAAACAACTACAGAGTTTTGTGACTTCATTTTTATTTGGTCTCTTTGAAATTTGGACATTGGCCTTTCAGCACGAGTGAGAGCTGGGTGACCAATTTCATAATTATCTCTATAGGTAAGCTTTAGTCTTCAAGACTAGGGGTTAATTAGAAAGAAGACATGAACTGAGTATGTTTTATTTCCTTCCCTTCTTTGTACAGAATTAGATAAAAAAAGGTTTCCATAAATATATTAACTGCATTTCACATACTCCTTAACAAATAATCATGGTGCTCTGATCCTCCACCCAAATAGTCTTTCTAGAAATTCATATCTGATGGGGCCCCTGCTCTACTTAAAAACCCTTCAGTTGCTTCCATCACATACACTGATAACTATTTCGTGTGAACTCCCAAGTGCTTAACACAGCACACAAGTTCCTATGTGCTCTCTGGACCCAGCCCACCCTTCTAGTCTTACTGACCACCATCATCAGGCTGGCTGTGGTTTCCTTTAAAATATCAGCCTTTTTAACTGTCTTCCTTTTTCTCAAGGCTTCCCTTTCTGCCTTAAGTATCCTTCTCCAGCTTCTTGGATTCCTTACAGACTCATCTCGTGCCCTTTCCTAATCTACTCACCCCCACTCCCCAATTTTTCCTTCTTGATGGTGACGTGTTTCTAGGTGGTTCTCAAAGTAAGGTCTGCAGGCCAGCAGCATCAGCATCACATGGCAACTTGTTAGAAATGTAAATTCTGAGGTTACCAGCTTTACCAAAGTAAAACTAAAATTTTTGCTGTATTTGGGACATACTTATACTGAAATATTATTTATCTGAAATTCAAATTTAACTGAGTATCTTCTGTTTTTCCTGGCAATCCTAGCCCTACCCCAGGCCCACTGAATCAGAAACTTGGCCTGGGGACCAGCAATCTTTGCTTTAACAGGCCCTGCAGGTCATTCTAAAGTTAGAGAACCATTTATATTTATGTAGCTCTTTAAACAAAAGCCTCTGTCTTTAGTTTTGTGTCCTCCCTCTCTGAGCACAGTGAATGTTTGTGCTGATAGATCTCCTTATCCTTATTAGCTTGTTCTTACCTGTTACTGAACAGTATGTTCCAAGCAGAATCCCTCACTCCTGGTAGAAATTATCTCTATATAATTTAGAAAATGTTTATTATTCCCAGGAGAGAAGAGCACACTATCAAGTGGTATGTATTCTGCAATGTTCTGATTTACTTTAGCCAATAATTTGATTTCAGTTTTACAATCTGCTATGACCTTCTGTAGGAATGACGTATTTTAGAAAGAGAAACAAGATAAATACGTATTTAGAACTTTTAAACACAGACCAGACTGTCTCTGTCTCTGTCTCTCTCTTTCTCTGGATTTTATCAAGCACTATGAGGTGGGGGATGGGGAGGGCTCCTATTCTTAGGAAGTCTGAGATTTTAAATGAACTATGAAGACTGTTCAGCAAATCAGCATTTCAAAGGGCAGTAATGACAGTTGATACCCGATTGTAAAGGCTGCTGCCCAGTTAAACTCTGCAGGTAAGTGACAAAGGCCCTTCAATGTATACTCAATCAGTCATGATTAGAGTTCACACATTAAGCATATGTTTTGTACCAGGCACCGTGCTGGATTCCACTTTTCCTGTAGATTGTGTGTGTGTGTTTTTTCCTTCTCTCCTCCCAACCACTACAAAATACTTCTGCACCTAGTATCTTAATTACTCTTTCCTTATTACACTTCCTCTTCTCTTCTAACTAAAATAGGAAAGTTGGTTATATTTTTAAATATTCATAACATTTATTAAATCTTTGTTCCTTATAATGTTCTGTCTCATTGAGAAAACTGAAGGTGCCTTTTTATTTATAAGGTCTTTGTTTATTACAACCCACTACACACACACACACACACCGTGATTAATAAAACAAAGCTTCTGACTCTTAGAAGGTAAATATGTTGGAAGCTTTGGTCTTGCCTTTGATCTTCAGTTTTATATGTCTGTTCTGTTTGTATGTGTTTATTCATTTCATTACTTATCTGAAACAGTGAAAGATAGCAAAGCACCTTCTAGAGCTGAGGTAGACAAACATTTTCTGTAAAAAAGTCAAAACTAAGTATTTTAGGCTTTGCAGACCACATGGTCTGTCATAATTACTTAACTCTACCATCTATTGTAGTACAAAACGAGCCATAGACATTAATGAATGAATGGGTGTAGCTATATTTCCAATAAAACTTTATTCACAAAATCAGGCAGCAGATGTGTATGTAGTTTGCTGACCCCTTTACTAGTGTGAATTTCATAAATGACCATCTCAACTTCCCACATAATTCTGCAGCTCCTTCTAGCATACTAAAGAAGAGAGCTGTAGTGAACAAGTAACTGTAAAGAATATAATAAGTGTTGCTGGCAATTTTTTTCTTTTTTTTTTTCTTTTTGGTATGTGGGTAGCTCCCTGACTGGGAATCGAACCCAGGCCGCAGCGCTGACAGCGCCAGCGCGGAAGCCTTAAGCCACTACACCATCAGGGAACTCCCAATTTTTTTTCTTTTTATGAAGGTTTTTTTTTTTTAAATAAAGCAGTCATAGTTCTGCACAAGAATGGCATATAGGGTATGTTCTATGTCTTGATAAGGGTTTGAGTTACATGAATATGTTCATTTGTCAAAACTCAGCAAATGGGACATATTTACATTTTATTGTATGTAAATTTTGCATGAAAAGATAAAACCTGTAAACACGTAATGAATCTAGGTAATGATACCTGCTTGCTGAAGTATTTAGAAAGTATCTAATGTCTTTTGGTACTTGAAAAGCACCAAAAATAAGACAGATTAAACATACATATGTTCACTGTAAAAAAAAATTTTTTTTTTTCATTTATAAAAATTGCTTTTCTTTTATTATTAAAATTATACATTGCATTTTTGGAATATTAGAAACATACATAAAATGTATTCAAATCAATAACCCCACAAAAACTGTCACACTAATTTTTTATAGAAAAATACATCCATTACTAAAAACTTATTTTATTTTGTAGTGGCTATATGGACAATCTCCCTTCTAAATTTAGCAATTTATAAACTAAATTTTTTCTCCTTTTCTTCCCTCTACATTACATATTTACTATCATACTGTTCTGAGCACTTTGGTAGGCACTGAGGCAGTACTGAATAAATCAAACAAAATCTTTTTTCTCATTTAGAATACATTCTTCTGGGGAAACCAAGAGCTAAAGTATTCAAAGACCAGAGACAAGGCTCTATGTACACTGTAGTCAGCAGCTCAATAATACCATCTAATCCTCAGGTTCTTTTCATTTAAAAAAAAAAAATTTTTAATACAAAACATTTTTAAAAAGCAAGAAGACCATCCTTGTATTTTGAAAATGTTAGCTGAAGTATTGAAAGGTTAGATCTCATAATGTCTGCAATTTACTTTCAAATGATTCGGTAAAATATGAGTTTATATTGAAAGAGAAAACATGGGAGGATGTTAATTAAGAATCGGAATGAAGGGTTGGTTTAAGGCTATTCATTCTTCTATTCTTTTTACTTCTATGCAGTTTAAATTTTTTAAAAAAAAAGTTGGAGAGAAATACTGATCATAAGCAATTACTCAATGACATGATTGCTGAAACTAAAATACCAAGACATTATTAGTAATGTCTTATTTCCCCCTCAGGTTTGAAATTTATATCCAGTTAAATACTAATTGCAAAAGATTTCAAGAGAACAGGTCTCAGTTTTGAATGGTGTATCTAAGGAAAAGTATAAAGCTGAATGACTAGTTAGCATTTTGGCTTTACCTAGACAGGACAAAGGACAATAATAGACATCATTTTGGTTAAAAGAACCTTTTCTGAAAATTGAGACATATTTAGTAGTAAAAATAAATGTGTCACACAACAGTGAGGATAGAAAAGATTATTTTACAAATCACGCTAGGACATAAGCTCTCTAGAGGAAAAAGGGTTAGATCTTCGTTTCATGCTATACACCAAAATCACACTATACACCAAAATAAACACCAGATGGATTAAAGCAAAGATTCTTCTTAGTTCATGAATAGATAAGGTTCCAGGACAGCCTGACACTTTCATGAGATTCTCGATGGGCTGTAACCCCACAAGGTTAAGAAGCACTGAATTACAGACATAAATACAAAAAATGAATTGGGTGGAGAGGGAGTAACTGTAGGTGAGTATTTATCTAATTTGGAAATGGTAAAAAACTTCACAGTGTAAAAGCATTTAAATAAATCATAAAGGGAAATACAGATCTATCTAAATAAATAAATAAACCTAAGTATATTAAGAAATAACTTTAAAAGAAAACCGAAACAGGTTTACAATAAGTATGACAGAAAATTTACCTTCACCTGGTGATCAAAGATCTCCAAATTAAAACAACAGTACTTTTTTTGTCTATCAGATTATTAAAGAAAAAATGTTAAGTACTAATGCGCAGCATTAGCAAGTGTTAGATATGATGGACACCTTCATGCACTGATAACAAACATTTTAGACAAATCAAGAACCTTAGGAAAATGCATGCATGCCCTTTGATTCCATAATTTGACTTCTAAGATCACAGGAGAGTAATTTCATTTATGTTTAAGGTTCACCATGGTATTTATCCTTAGAAAAATAAACTATCTCAGTGTTTGGAAAAAAACAGAAAACGGGTTAAATAAATTATATCTATGAGGTCGGACAATTAATTTCATGAACTCATTGTAGAAAAAGTAATATTTAACCTCATTGCTGAGAATCACTACGGTCACCTGCAAAGTACTCCCCTTGGGAAGCTGTGCACTGACGTGAGCACCTAGTCCACCTTTCAAAGGAATTTTGGAACTCTTTCCTTGCCAAGGTTATGAACCTTACTGAGTTGTTTGTACAGTGCTGCCAGCGTAAGCACATGGTTGCAAGTTCACGAACTTAATTTGTCAGATTTTGGGTACAATGACAGCTCTCTGATGGCCATTCCAGAAAAAGAGTTCCAAAATTGCTTTGAAGGGTGGACTAGACGCTGGCATCGGTGCACAGCTTCCTAAAGGGAGTACTTTGAAGGTGACCGTAATGAAGTCACCAATGAGGTATGTAGCACTCTCTCTAAGATGGGTTAGCGAAATTAATTTCTGACCTCATAAATGATGCTAAATATATATTATTTACAAACCATGTTTTTAAAAAATATTTAATGATATACAATTTTATACAGTGCAGAAAGAAAAGTACTATCTGTGTGTGTGTGTGTGTGTGTGTGTGTGTGTGTGTATCTTTTCTTTAACCTGAACACCAAACATTTATGCGCTATAAAATTGAGAATAAGTACATCAGAAAGTTAAAGTAACTATTTCTGGATGAGTTTTATGTCTCTGTATTTCCTAAAATTTCAAGCATAAGCTGATGTTAATCTGATTTAAAATATAATCTTAAATGTATGCAAATAGTTCAGAATATATTCTGGTTTTTAGAAACTCAAGCAATTCATTTAAAAAATGTAGAGTAAAAAGTGAATGTTCTCATCCCTTAGTCCCACTTCTCTTCCCAGAGAAAACTGCTTGAAATAATTCAGTGGGTATCCTTTCAGATTATCTTTAATAATAACATACTATTTTAAAGTTAATAGTAGAGCAGTGGACAGAGGTACCATATTTTTGCCACATAAGCAATGTATTATAGTTTGAAAGCAAGTATCACTGAAGGTTATCTTGAAAGTTATTTTACAGTTTTCTCTTCAACAGATGATGCAGATACACTTTCAGTGGTAAGTAGCAGTAATTGCTTGACAAATCTGAACATCCAACTGGAAAAAAAACCACCTTAAAATAGAAGGCCAAGAGAGTTGATCTTGTGGTGAAAAGGTTCTTATCCTCTTTTTTAATTATTCATTTAATTATGACCATTATTTTCCCCCAGCCTGCTTTTGTCTACACAGAGCTGCCTTCTCTGGGAGAGGGTTAATTACTTAGCATACCAGCCATAGTAACTGGGACCTTCACCAGCACAGTTCCTGCTGGCTTCACACTTAGGCCCAAACATAGAGGTGTATCTGACTGTGCATGTCTTCTGTCTCTATTTCAAATGCAAACAAATAGATTAGTTTTGTGTTAACTGCCAACAAGCAATCGACTATTTTGCTCTATTTATTAGTGTTCACAGAGGGTTGTATTAAGTGAAGATACTTTCAAACTGGACCCTGAGGAGCAAACGCTTCAAGGACCCAAGCCGGTGGGGCATTTAAGCAGTAAGGACTTTAGGCCTCATAGACCTGATTCAACCAAAGCACAAACAAATAACACTCAGAACTGTTGGTGTAGACGAGCTTTCGTTTATGTCGATTATGTCCATTGATATTTACCATGTTATAAATTAAAACTAAATGTTTCTTTTTAAAAGATTGATGATGTTAACATAAATAATGTATTTTTATAAAAATAAATGAAAATTTAATGAGAGGAGTGACATTGTTTCACATTTTTAGTGCATTTCTTTGGCTTAGAAGTCAGCCAGATTGTCCTATTTGTTTCTGCATTCAGTTTATTGAATGTAGCATATGTCATATAGCTTCTGGAAAACTCACTGTGCTTTTGAGAGAATGAGGGTGGAATAACATCTTAGTATCATTATTAAAGTGATTTTAACCTCACAGAAGCCCTGAAAGGATCTTGGGGGCCCTAGACTACAATTTAAGAACCACTATTAGATTAAACTGCCTAGTATGTCCAAACTGCATTGCTCTATTTTCACTATGCAGATACAGTTAAAAAACTTTTATTGGCCAGATTTTATGTTCAATAGTGAAATTACTGTTTTTTGTTGTTTTTGTTTTTTGGGGTTTTTTTGTTTTTTGTTTTTTGTTTTTTGTTTTGGTTGATTCCCTGGCCAGGAATCAAACCCAGGCTGTGGCGGTGATAGCGCTGGAGCCTAGCCACTACACCACCAGGGAACCGCCCCCCCGTTTTAATTTTTTTTTTGAGAAAAATAATTAGTCTATAGATCAGTAAGACTGTGGTGTTAAATTAATTACTGTCTTTGTTTCTTCAGGTGCATTTGGTGTCAGAAAACAGTACATGATGAGTGCATGAAAAATAGCTTAAAGAATGAAAAGTGCGATTTTGGAGAATTCAGAAACCTCATCATTCCACCAAGTTACTTAACCTCTATTAATCAGATGCGTAAAGACAAAAAGACCGATTATGCACTGGTAATCAGAGTTTATTTTTCCTTATGTAATTGATTTCCAGAAAATAGTTTAAGTCAGGGTGTGAGGCAGTTATGATTTTGTGTGTGATCAGAAATCATTGTAAACCATAAAACCCCACTCAGTTCCTAGAGATGTGCCACAAATTTTGGCTCTTGGGTTCTTTCATGTCTAAAGGGAAATTGGAAATATTACATTAGAATCACTACCTGCCATTGAATCACTTGGGGAGCTTTTTAAAAATATAGATTCCTAAAAAAAAATAAAATAAAAAATACAGATTCCTGACTACACCTCCATCACTGTGTTTGATTTAGTGGGTCTAGGGCAGGTCCCTGGAACCTGTATTTTTTTTAAGGTCCTCAGATGGTTCTGATGAAGAGCCAGATTTGGCATTCATGGTTATTGTCAGTGAAAAGAAAACACTGATTTTCCTCTCACGTTGTTCTAAGAGAATTTTTCCATTTGGAACTTTACATACGGTGCCTAGAGATAAGTTTGCATTGCACATTAGATGCTCCCAAAAATAATGTTGAACATTAAAGCTGTTAACACTTTGCAGAATGTTTATATGAAAATTGATGTAAGTGTCTCAGTCTTTATGTAACTCTTAAGGAATCACTATAAAAATGTGCATTTATTTCCTACTTGAGTATGTCAAAATAGTGGAACTGTTTTATTTTAAAATTAAATAGTATCTTTTCCAAGTTAAGATTTTATATCTTAAATGTCAATATTCCTGCAAAAGAGGCATTTAAAATTAAACATGTTTAATGGTGTTACATAGTTTTTAAATGTACAACCCTTTATAAATCTGAATTTAATCTGAGATCACAGGGATGAGAATCACTAAGAAAAACCATGGAACACCTTAATTAGTGTTTACATCCACAAGTGAAGGGAGGAGGAAAGAAATTGTTAGGTTAGAAAAACAATTTCATTTAACTTTGGGCTTTATACAAATCTGGATTCTTGAACCTATTTCTGAGTAAATTTAAAAATTTGTAAACTAAAGTATATTAGACTATATCCAGAAAAGGACAGTCAAGGTAAAAACAGAGATAACATGGATGCTATGAACAGTTAAAAGAACTTGAAATGTATTGCTAGGAGAAAAGACGAATGAAAGATAAAATGCTTCTGGTGTTTGAACACAATAGTTATGTGGAAGAACAGATGAAATTATTTCTATTAGCTTCAGGAAGCAAAATTAGAACAATGAATGAAAGTTATTGAAAGGCACATTTTTAACTCAATTCAAGTGAAAACTTCCTAATTGATTTAGTAATGAAATGAACTGACTTGTTAGTGAGTTCCATCTTATATGAGTATCCAAGCAACCACTGTAGGACTAATCTAGAATATAGAGGAGAATTATACATTAAGTGTAACTTAAATTGGTTCATCTCTAAAGTCCTTTTACATTCTTCATATTCTTTGATTTTTATATTGTATTGATTGTACTGAGATCGTTTTTCTCTCAGCAAATTACTACACTGTTATCAAGAAATGAAAATTTTATTGCTCAACCAGTTTTGAGATATTTAACCCTTGTTGGTCATTTTTATTTTTGTAGCTTGCCTCTAAGCTTGGAAAGCAATGGACTCCATTAATAATCCTGGCCAACTCTCGTAGTGGAACTAACATGGGTGAAGGACTGTTGGGAGAGTTTAGGATTCTTCTAAATCCAGTCCAGGTAACTAAAGAGAAAGGCTTCTTTGCATTTTTAGCTTTTCATTTCCTGTAAATTGTAATGGTTGTTAATGCTTTAAACCAGTAATTAATAATTATAAAACCAGTAATTAATAATTATAAAAAAGAATAATTATAAAAGTACCAAGCCATTTGAATATGTGAAGAAAGAGGTGGGGATTTAAAGTGGTGCAGCCAGCGCTAGAAAACAGTTTGGCAATTTCTTAAAATGTTAAACATATATTTACCATACCACTTAGCAATCCCATTTGTAAGAATATACCCAAGGGCAGTGAAAACGGTGTTCTACAAAGTCTTTTATGCAAATGTTCATAGCAGCATTATTCATAATAGCTTAAAAGTAGCAACAACCCAACTGCCATCAGTAGGTGAACGGGTAAAACAAAATGTGGCGTGCCTGTACGGTGAAATGTTACTCACTGATAAAAAGGAACTAACTGTATGGTGGAATGTTACTGATAAAAAGGAACTAACTGCTGATACATACATACTAAAATGAATGAACCTCAAAAACTGCTGATACATACATGCTAAAATGAGTGAACCTTAAAAACATGCTTAGCGAAAGAAGCCAGATGCAACGGGCCCCTGTTGTATGATTCAGTTTTTGTGATCTGCCCAGAAAAGGCAAATCTATAGAAACAGTACATTAGAGGTGGCCTGAGGCTATAGGGCTGGAAATTGTAAATGACTGCACAGGGACATTGAGGAATCTTATTGGAGCAATGAAACTTCTAAACTAAATTGTGGTTGCGCAACTAAGGAAACTACAAATCATTTGTTTACTTGAAGTGTGTTCATTTCATTATATGTAAATTATACCTCAATTTAAAAAATGAGAATAAAAGGATCATACTATTAAGATTGAGGTTATAAGCTAGCAGCTTCTACTTTGAAAAACTAAACAACCCATTTTGCAACAATCAGAAATGCAGTAACGTTTTTCCTTTCTTCAACTTAAGGAAATAATAGAAATAATTAAAAAAAGGAAAGAGAAATTTTCCCACACAAACACATCAGTTTTTTTCGTGTGTGTGTTCTTTCCATGAATTGTCTACACACATTTAAATATTTATACTACTGTAACAATAATCTAGACACAAGTTTGCATTCTGTTTACTTAAAAGTATAAATATTTTTCTATCTTGTAATAACATAGTCCTCGTAATTACACATGTAATGATTAAGATAATTATCAAATGGATATATCCTATTTATCCAGTCTCCAGCTATAAAAGGTTGAGCTTGTCTGTAATGATATACAGTTATAAATAATACCACATTCAATACCTTTAGTCACAATATTTCTGTCTTTTGGAATATTTTTCTAGTTCATTTCCAGAATTATAGATAGCAAAGATCCTTGCATCTTTGTCATTTTATGCATATTGCAAAACTGTTTTCTAGAAATGTGTACTGACTCTGACTAGTAATGGATTTTTTTAAATCCAGTAGAAAATATGAAGCACTAGTTGAAGGTGAACTTAGCACATTCTGATTTCATGTGAACAGGAAAGAGGGAGTGTGTATAATAGACTTGGTTTGTATGTCAGCACTTAATTTTCAGGGGAGTCATAGGGAAGCTGTTTAACTTTCCTATGCCTTGATTTCCTGGTCATTAGAATGAGGGTTACCCATGCTTTGTAGGGACAATGTCAGGATGAGCCACAATGATTACAAGGGGTGTCTGGAAAGTGTCCAGCCATGTAATATGAAAAATAGAGGCATTTATGACTGGAGTTCTTCAGACAGCCCTCATACTAAGAGTATGGCATAATTCCACTTCTGGGTATTTGTCCAAAGAAATTCAAAACACTAATTTGAAAAGACAAGGTACCCCTATGTTCATTGCAGCATTATTAACTATAGCCAAAATATCAAGCAACCTAAGTGTCCATCAATAGATAAATACATAAAGAAGAGGTGGTGTGTGTGTGTGTGTGTGTGTGTGTGTGTGTGTGTGTGTGTGTGAATATTACTTAGCCATAAAAAATGAAATCTTGGCAACAACATGGATGGATATAGGGAGTGTTATGCTATGTGAAATAAGTCAGACTGAGAAAAAAAAATACCATATGATTTCATTTATAGATGAGATGGGCTCTAGAAAACAAAGGAACAGTCAAAACCAAAACCAACTCATAGATACAGAGAACAAACTGATGGTCCCCAGATGGAAGGACGTTTGGGAGGATGGGTAAGAGGGATTAAGAAGTACAAATTGGGGAGTTCCCTGGTGGTGTAGTGGCTAAGGCTTTTGCATTGTCAACGCTGCGGCCTGGGTTCGATTCCCAGCCAGGGAACTACCTGCATAAAAAATAAAAAAAAATTTTTAAAAAAGAAGTACAAATTGTCTGTTATAAAAATACTCATGGCAATATAACATACAGCATAGGGAATATAGTCAATAATATTGTAATAACTGTATATGGTGTCAGATGGGTACTAGATTTATCAGAGTGATCACTTAATAAGTGTCTAGTCACTATGGTGTACACCTGAAATTAATATAATACTGTGTGTCAACTGTAATTGGGAAATAAGTTAATTTTTTATAAAAGATACAAGGAAAAAAATAATCTGGCATATTGTTAAAGATAAATGCATTGTAGCCAATCTGGTTATTTAACATAATCTGTACTCACCTAGAGGGAAGTCATCCTCATAAATGGAGGACAGTGTTGGATAAAAATAACTTTTTTCTTTTCTTTCATTTCTAGGTTTTTGATGTAACTAAAACTCCCCCTATCAAAGCTTTGCAGCTTTGTACTCTTCTCCCATATTACTCAGCCCGAGTACTTGTTTGTGGAGGGGATGGGACTGTGGGCTGGGTCCTGGATGCAGTTGATGAGATGAAGATTAAGGTATCAGCCTTTAAGATCTATTTGCCTTTCACAGAAGCACTTCCAAGAAAACTGTACAATATTTTTTGTTATATTTTTATTATGCAGATGAATATGAGAAAACATTACCAATTCTTAATATTATAATTAATCTATTAGCGTAACCTTTAGCAAAACAGCATACCGTTGTTATATTTGTATCTTTTATTGCTTTGGTCTTTAAGTTTTACCAAATATTATTAACTTAAAAATAGTCTGAAGCAGTGGTTCTCACCTTCCTAATGCCGCAACTCTTTAATACAGTTCCAAGGGGTCGTGAACTACAGGTTGAGAACCGCTGGTCTGAAGAGAAAAGTCTAAACTATATCTTCCATATTCTAGGGACAAGAAAAATACATTCCACAAGTTGCAGTCTTGCCCCTGGGAACAGGCAATGATTTGTCCAATACATTGGGCTGGGGTACAGGTTACGCAGGAGAAATCCCAGTCGCACAGGTCTTAAGAAATGTGATGGAAGCAGATGGAATTAAACTGGACAGGTAAGTTTATTTCCACCAAAGCATAGATTTTTTGAGCTTTGAGAGTACTGTTTAGTTTATAAATGAAGTCTTGTATAAGTTATAAAGTTAAATGTAATTTAAAAGACTATGTATATTGTGCTTATATGCTGCTATTTTATTTTGTTGTTATATAAGGACTGAAATCATAAGTTAGCTGATTATCTCAAAATTTGCATAGTCACTTAGATGTGCTTACTTTTTCAAATGCTGTTTTAATAGAAGGACCTCATCTCCCAGGTATCCAGAGTTAATTGGTAATAATTTTCATTAATTGGCAGTTCATTTGGAAATAATCACAAGTGTTTTTAATTTTTGCATTTTAGATGGAAAGTTCAAGTAACAAATAAAGGATACTACAACTTGAGAAAACCCAAGGTATGTTTTTAGGGCATCAATTGCAGGTAGTTTCAATGAACATGATGGAGCACCTGTACTGTAGAAGCTGTGGCAGTGTGTGGGGACACAGACCCAGTGCTTCTCTAGAGAGTTGGCTATGGAGCAGAAGAGATCCCCGTGGGCACAACTAACTCCCAAGGTGCACTGCGGGAGAGAAGGGTATAAGGAGCTTGGTTCCGCCCTGGTAGATCAGGCTGGAACGACTTCAGGGGCAGTCACACATGGCTTGGTCCTTAACAAAGAAAGGGACAAGACCTTCCAGGCAGAGGAAATAGTCTAGACATTACAGTTCATCGTTATCAAATACCAAGTCATACTGAGAGAGCAGATCTGTATTCTTTTAAAAAATTCTCTACAGATAGTGAGAAAAGAACTTAGAAACCTGCATGAGCACAAAGGGGGAATCTCAGGAAGAGGACAATTCAAAGACATTTTAGAGGTAAAATTGATCAAGACTTGATAGCTGATTGGTATTAGAGGAAGAGAAAAAATATGTAGTACTACCAGATTTCTAGTTTTTGATTGGATGTATGGAAAGGACATTAACTAAGATAAGAAAAATAGAGTTACAGATTTGAGTAGGAAGAAAATGGGTTAGATTTTGGGCATATCAACTTTGAGGCCATGGTGCCTTGAACAGGAAGGTGGAAATTCAGGCTTACTGTGTAGGAACAAGACAAAACTGAAGATACAGATTGAGGAATCCATGCTGGGTTGGGAAGTCAGATTAACTAAGGTGGCAGCAATCATAGCCTGGGCTGAGACTGACAGAGCAAATATAACTGGAACACAAGAGTGGGAAGCCTGGGTGCAAAATAGAGCCATACTAGATGATAAGATCTGAGGTGTAGCATATTAAACAGAAATGGAAGGGAAATTCCCATCTATAGTTAGTCAGCCTTTGAACTGAAACATTATTTCTGGAAATATCACTGGACAGCATAAAATAGCTCTACATGAAGAGTAAATGCAGAAAGTATTAAATTTTATAAAGACTAAGATTTGCATACTTAATACTGAAGGTGCCAAAAGTACTCACGTTTTAAGAAAGGAAAAAATATTAAAATTGTAAGACTCAATACATACTGATAACAGAAGATGAATACAAGTCACATTTGACTTCTGCAATGACAAGAGGTGCTCGAAGTGGTTACCATCAGCATCCAGACACTTCTGATTACAGCGAACTACTGCTCACGCAACGCTGACATAGCAGAAGCAGCAGGACTTACTGCTGTGCAAGGCCTCCCGGATCGTCCCTTGTGCACATCACACCCAGTACCCTGTGTCTCAGACTTACCACGATGCATGCAGTTGTCAGGCGTGTTGGAGGTTCTGTTGCATACTCACTCCTCCATTGTTGTACTTCCACAACGTTCTCGAATTTTGAATAACACTTCCAAATGGTCTTGTGCTCCTTGAACAACAACCATGCTTCTGTCGTTTGCTTTGACTGCCCTGCCTAATCCATGGTGACATTAGCATTCATTTGATTAGCGCCATCTTTTGCGTGAATGTCATATTACACATTGCTACTGTAATTCAATTCAACTTTGAAAAGTAATACATTAGATAACCTCTCTTAAAATGTGTGTACTTTTTTTTTGGTTTCCCCAGTATATGACACTGGCTTGTACTGAAGCCTAATCTGTTGCTTACTGTACTCTTTTCCACAGGAATTCACAATGAACAACTATTTTTCTGTTGGACCTGATGCTCTCATGGCTCTCAATTTTCATGCTCATCGTGAGAAGGCACCATCTCTTTTTTCTAGCAGAATTCTTAATAAGGTGTGTTGGATAAAATAACATTTCCTGCTTACCACCTAAGGTACAGTAAAAATGAATGGTTCAATTCTATCTAGCACTTTCTCGAGTAGATTCAGGTAGAATTAACTTGCGGAAACATGGACCTGCTGCTTTGTGTGAGACTGTCAAATTCCATCATTACATGTATTTTATTAAAGTATTTTGTAACTATAGCAAATTTTTTAAAATTTAAAGTTGGAGTGTTTTCCAGCATATTTTGCTTAGAGGGCAACTAAGTGGAATATACAGTAGCTTATCTTGCTTAAATGGCACTAAAACTGGGAAGAAATTTTAGGCAGGATAAATTTTTGGTGAAGTCATTAATAAAAACATAGATCCCACTGACTTGGGAAAACTCCAAAAGCAGACGAGCTAAGAGAGGGAGCAGTCTGTTTCCATGGCTTTTAACCAAGATCATTGTTCTGGTTTCTAGCACAGTTGATTCCTTGGTAGAAGTTTTGTCTTGGAATTTTTTTGATAACTGTTGGTGATTGAGTCATAGCATGTGAAAAATCAATGCAAAACAGTTTTGTTTCTGGTTCTGTTTTACAAATATTTCAAATTGACAAATAGTATCCTTTTATTAATACAGGTACTAAGGCAGTAAGTATTGCTATATACAATTGGTAATTCACATTCACATTGCTTCCCTGAACCTTTGAATATTCAAAAGTGATTATAAAATGTTTGCTAGATTTATCTGTAGTACTTCCATTAAGAAATCTGGAAGTGCTAGAAAAAGGGAGCATTTTCTAATTTTAATACAGTATTTCTTTATAAAAATGCAGCTTTTTTGATAAACGGGGAACAAACACCCTTTAGGCACAAACCACCCCTATCCCATAGTCACCCTAAAAAAATGGCTAATTGAACTCAAAAGTGATGGGGCCCCTTCTTCCTATCAGTATCTAATCCACTCTAAGGAAACATGACTTAGCACTCATGTTAGGGGACTTGTACAGTGTCTTTTTCTTGCTTACAGGACTTGTTAAATTGCTTTAATATCATATTTTCTGTTCATTTCTCATAGGCTGTGTACTTATTCTATGGAACCAAAGATTGTTTAGTGCAAGAATGTAAAGATTTGAATAAAAAAGTTGAGGTAAGCTTTTAAAGTTTAGGTGGTCTCTGGATTATGAACATTTTTAAATAAAAATGCTAGATTTTGTAGTAACATATTTATTGTGTGCCCTACACTTAGTACTAAGTGCTTTATGTGTCTCATCCCACTAAATTCGCACCACAGCCTTGTAATTCCCATTTTGCAGAGAGGAGACTGTTCAAAATTAATTAATTTGCCCACATACACCCATAATCAAGATTTGAATCCAGATTTCTATAAGCCCAGAGTCTATTTAACTCTTACATTAAACAGCTTCCATTTATACATGATGGCTAATGTGAAGTTACCTAACACAGTGCCTGACTCATCACAGACTCTCAGAGGAAGTTTAAACCCAAAGTTTGATTCATACTATGGAGGTTATAAATCTTTCTTATATAAAATAAAACTGTATGAGCAGTAAAAACAGGATGTTACTGATTGCTTACAGCTCAGTGTACCTGCCATCTTGATATGACAAAGTCTTATGTATATTGCTCGTTTGCTTCCAAAATCTGTAATAGTTAACACCAATGACAAAGATGTTAATGTAGAGAAACCTAGAACTAGTAAAATAAGTAAAAAGGAAAGAGCTATGCAAGCAACAGCTTCATAAAAGAGTGAAAAAAATGAGCAAGGAATGAGGAGCCTGTTTATACACAAGCCAAGAAATGCTGCTGCAGTTATGCAGACACTTAGCTCTCAGCCTCTGCAGCCTCAGCACAAGAGGAGGGGCTAGGTGTTCATTTAAAAAGCTTCCTTCTGCTGTATCATATTTCCTTTGTCTTAGGCTTTGGTAACACTGGTAGAGTAAAGCATAGAAGGTAGCACTTTATTTTTTGTCTGCTATTTTATTTATACAAAAAATATTTGTGAAGCTAGCTACAAATGTAGGTTGGTGGCCTTTTAGGAACCGGGCTGCACAGCAGGAGGTGAGCAGCAGGCAAGTGAGCAAAGCTGCTTCTGTATGTAGCCAGTCCTCATCCCTTGCATTACCACCTGAGCTCTCCCTCCTGTCAGATCAGCCACAGCATTAGATTCTCATAGGAGCACAAACCCTATTGTGAACTGCACATACCAGAGATCTAGGTTACATGCTCCTTATGAGAATCTAATTCCTGATGAGCTGAGGTGGAGCTGAGGCTGTGATTCTAATGCTGGGGAGCAGCTGCAAATACAAATTAATATTGCAATGTAATAATAGAAATAAAAGTGCACAATAAAATGTAATGCACTTGAATCATCCCAGAACCTTCCCCCACCCCCAGGTCCATGGAAAAATTGTCTTCCAGGAAACCATTCCCTGGTGCCAGAATGGCTCAGACCGTTGGTCTATAGAAAAGAAAGACATTTAAGCCACATTGCAATACAGTTTGAAAAGTGATGTGTTAAGGAGGGCATGAAGGCATGCATTCTTATGGGAATAAGTAAGAGTGATAGATAACCCAGGGGCTAGAGAAACTATCTAGGGACAATGTAACAAGGAAGTCTTTCTGGGGGAAATGACAGCCTGGAATCTGAAAATTAAGAGTTAGCTAAGTGAAGAAGGAGGTGAAAATTGTTCTAGGCTAAGAACAGTGTGTGCAAAGGCCCAGAGGCAGGAGAGAGCATGGCACATTCATGTGAGTTCAAGTGAAGCACAGTTTCCAGGAGGGAAAGTGGCAAGAGCTGAGCCTGGAGAGATGGGCAGAGGCCAAATCACAAAGGGGTTCCTATTGGCCTATTAAGGAACTTGGATTTCATCGTGAGCAATCAGTCACACCATTGAAGGGTTGTGATGGGGGGATAACATACTCGTATTTGCATTTTATAAGTATCAAGCCAACTGCTCTGTGAGAGATGACTAAAAAGAGAGTAAAGCTAGAGCCAGACCAGTTAGGAACATTTTAGGGAAGAGATGATGGTATGCTGGGCTAGGATAGTATCAGGAAGGACAGAGAGGGAGAGATACTTAGAAGTAGCATCAGTTGTTTTTAGTGATTAATTGGCTGTGGAGGGTAAAAACAAAGAAGTCAAAGAGAACCCCCAGGTGTCTGGCTTAGGCAGCTGGGGGTAGGGGGGTACTACTCTTCCCTGGGAAGTAGTAGATTGGCGAGGGGGTGGGGTTGCAGAGAAGATACTTAGCCCAGTTTTGTACATAGGAGTTTTAGGTGCCACAGTTACTTGGAATTGTTTTGTGGGCAGTTGGATATACCAACTTGGCCCAATTCACTTATATGGACCAGCAAAATATAGCTGTTAGCACAGAGATAGCAACTAATAGTATAGAGGTAGCTAAGATTTCTTCCAGAGGCTGTAGCATAAGAAGAGAAAGGAGCCTGTAGGTAACTATGGGGAATGCCATCAGCATGAGGCAGGAAATGGAGCTCTACGTCGTGACTGAGGAGGAACAGCCAGTCAAGTAGTCTGGTCCCCAGAAGGCAAAGAGAGTATTTCAGGAAAACAGATAAGGGGTAAGCAGTGTCAGGTGCTGCTGAAACAGCAAGGTAGGTAAGGCCTGAGAAAATAATGGGATTTAACAAAACCTCGGTAAAAAATTCATTTGTTATAATTCATTTGTTATAATAAACATTGGACGGGTGGGAAAGGCCAGATTACCTTGAGTGGGGGTAAGAAGTAGTCTACTCTTACACGTGCATCTCTCCCATCTCCTGTACGTGAAAGTGGGTGTGAATTCTAAGTGGATGTGTCTGCAAATGATGTGCCCTGTAGTAACTAACTATTTGGATTTCTTTAAAGCTAGAACTGGATGGGGAGCGAGTAGAACTGCCAAATTTGGAAGGTATCATAGTTCTGAACATTGGCTACTGGGGCGGCGGCTGCAGACTGTGGGAAGGGATGGGAGATGAGACGTACCCTCTAGCCAGGTGTGTACATCTGCAGTCTGGTTGGTTTGTTTTTGTATGTCACTGTTTGCTTTAAAGCAGTCTGTTCTTTATAGACTCAACTTTTTAAAATTTTTCCCTCAAATTTTCTTTCCTGTATACGTCATTAATACAAATATTTAATATGTTGATGGTCTACCTGTTAAAAACTAATGGTCCTGACATGGTTGATTTTATTTCATTGCATCATATAATTCATACTTCTTTTTTACAATTTTAGGCATGATGATGGTTTACTGGAAGTCGTCGGAGTATATGGGTCTTTCCACTGTGCTCAGATTCAAGTGAAACTGGCAAATCCTTTTCGAATAGGACAAGCACACACAGTGCGGGTAGGTGAAAACCTAAGTTGTCCCACTCCGTTTCTGTGCCATTGATGTGTACAAGACAATGTACACACTCTAGCTTCCTTGAAATAATGGTTTATGGCCTATGCTATTGATCACCCTCCACCCGAAGCTGGACTGGGATGGGAAGAAACAGGAAATAAGGCCCTCGAACTAGTTGAAGAAATAAATTGTTCAGTGGAAAAGAACCCTTAAACAATCATATTCAGATTAATGTTCTAAGAATGAAATGCCAAAAAATGTTCATAAAAGGTTTAAAGGACTATGGATTATGTTATTAAGAAAGACCTTTCTGAACTTCTTGAGACTGACTTTTTTCCTAATTATTTGTCCCTTAACACCAGCTGATTTTGAAGTGCTCAATGATGCCAATGCAAGTAGATGGGGAGCCCTGGGCCCAAGGGCCCTGTACTGTCACCATAACGCACAAGACGCATGCACTGATGTTATATTTTTCTGGAGAACAAACAGATGATGATGACGTCTCTAGTACTTCAGATCAAGAGGACACAAAGGAAACGGAGTAGCTGGATGAGAAAATGGAAAGTCACCATAGAATCTTCATAAACAAGTAGACACATAATCATCCAAAAGGAGAAATTCTCTGTCAACTAGTCCTGATTTCACCAGTAGTATATGAGTACACATTCCTGTAAATAGCATTCCAAAAATAGCCAAACTTCCAGGTGTTTACAAATGCCTGTTCTTTTTTAGCAAAACACTTTGATCGTGTGGTACTCATTTGAAAAAGTCACAGAAGGTTACATGACAGTGAGGTGTTTTTTCTCATGGCTTTATGTTTGAGAGTGAGGCTCGCTCTGAAGGGTGTGCCCTCATTCCTTGTTCTTGAACCATGCGTTTGATGAACACATTATACATCCAGCAAGATGGGGGTGGAAAAACTCATTTCTATCTTAACTCTTAATGTGGTGACACTATAACATTTTTAAAATGTACTTGCTTTTTTGGAAGGAGAAGGTTTCAAACCAGTGTGGTAGATGCTGGGCACCCTCCTGCAGCTAGCATGCCTATTGAGATTTCCTACAGCTCAGCACCAGTGCGTCCCTAAGTATTTATTTCCAGGAAAAGGAGAAATGAGAGTTCCCTGGTGATGTAGTGGCTAGGCTTCAGCGCTCTCAGCATTGCAGCCTGGGTTCGATTCCCAGCCAGGGAACTACCCACGTAAAAAAAAAAGTAAAAGAAAGACAGTACTTGACATTTTTACTATGATTTTTATTTTAGGAGCATTTTCAGACCACCAAATGGTTAAGCCTGACCATGTTGAATTGAAATTCCGCATCCTGTTTGAACCCAGTACAGCCAAGAGAGCCACACCAATGAATTAGTAAAAATTAACATTCAGAGAGCACTTTGGATTGAAAGTTTTGGGTTCCGAGCTGGCTAGTATACCAGCTTCTCTTTTTATTAAGAGAGTGTGTCACCAATTCAAAAAAATGTACTAAAGAAAATTTACTAGTCACGTTAATTGCTCAAAAACAGTTTAGTAATGTTAAGTTTTAAAAATTCAGTGATCATATAGTAGTCTTTTATAGCCACAGTACTTAACAGACTTTCCCTTGGGGAAGTACAGAATTCTCTGCTAAAATGTTTGTATCATAATTTATTTTAAAATGAGAGAGAGATATATTTTTTACTTATTTATTTTCTTCATTGTGGTAACCTGTGTTTAGTGTTTACAATACATGGCTTTATTTAATAAGTTAAGTTGATCACATAAATTCTAGTCAGTCAGAAATCTAGCTTAATTCCTCAAATTTTTTTTGTAAGAAAGGGTGGCGGGGTGAAAGCACAGGCAAACTACTTCGGGATAATTGCCAAGTTTTGTTTGGCCCTCAATTGCCAAAGTTGTTGAAGAGCTTGTCTCACAGTTGCCCAGTAGAGGGTGCTCTCCTCTTGTTAACCAGCCTGCTCCTTCTGGTCTTGTAGTCAGGCAAACTCCCTGCCTGATATTTTCCTGACAAATGGCCTGTTTGTCTGCTTGGTTGTCTTGCATGACATTAATCTCTGAAGAATTAGAATGTATCCCTCAAAACACAATTAGCTTTCCTTAAGGAAAGGATTCATTATGAATCTGTCATCACTGAATTGCTATAAACTTACATTTCTGTCACCTTCAGGCCCGGGAATAACTTAAGGTTGTATGTGGTCGTCAGTACATTATATAAGATACTTTTGCTTAAATTAACCTCTTCTAGCTCTCAACAGGAGATGCTAAATTCTAGTACCGAAAGATTTTGTGAGATCTGTTTCACCAATTCATACACTTTTCATGGTAGGTACCTATGTGATGGGAGAGTTTTGTAGATTTTCTTTTGTGGGCTGATCGTGTTTTTAGTATAATGAGCTCTATTCTTTAATTCATGGGCAAAATAGATACAGATATTAACATTTTACAAATATACTATTAAATTCACTTTGCTTTAGACTGTAATTTATAGTTCATAATACTAATTGTAAAATCAAAGCATATAAATAATTTGGGCTATCAGAATTAAAATAATCAAGTAACTGTAGTAGTTTTTTATTGTTAAAACTATTCTAACCATGATGTTACATTGGATTTAGAACAGATTTATATACAACACCGTCATTTATTTAAAAAAATTGGTTTTTCAGTTTTCATAATCTAGTGAGGTTTTTTTTTCCCTATTGACCCTTCATGAATTTTTTTCTGTTGCCTATTCACTCATTCAGACTTAATTTTTATTTAGGAAAGTTATTTTGAAATACCATATTATAAAACATATTATTTTAGCAAAATTCACTTTTTAGGCACAGTTACTCAGCATTTCAAATAAATCTATAGGCATGTGTCTTGTTTTAAATAATTACAATTTACAAGACCCATGTTTGCAAGTTATATATTAGGGTGGTGATTGTTTACATTACCAGGGATTCTACACTTCACAGAAGACAATTTGCCATAAGATTTTCCTGTTCCATTGGAAATGGTCTTGACTTTTTAAAATAATAGCTTCTATATGCTCAGGAAGAAATATATGAAGTAAAAAGCATGTCTCCATGGCTGTTTCAATTTCTTTCATCTTTTATTGTCCTCATACATTCCTAACTCCTGGTAAACTTAGTGGCTTATACACTGAATACCTGGCAGCTCTTACGGATCCCTTATATAAGTAGATGATGACAATTTTCAGTGCTTTGTTATGTTTAATAGAAATCAAACTAACTTCTGTTTTAAGATACAGGTTGTCTTATGGTGAAATTACATGATCTTAAGTGTATTTTAGGTTTTTCTGCAACAATTAGCTGTGAACCTTAATTATAAGCTAATGTTTATAAAAATTTTATAGTCAAAATTATTTTATTTTTTAAGGAGTGTAGTATTTGCTTTTTAAAATACATTTGCCTACTTAGCATTATAAAATATACTGTAACCTCAAAATTATAAAGTCCTTTTAGTGCTGTAAAAATGAATACTACCAACATAACAAAAAAAGATAGTTTGCATTTGTAATATAAAGTAAAATTGTATTTAACATATATTGTAGAATTTTAAATTTGTGCTAACTAAAAATCTTTAAAGTTATATTAATTTACAGATTCATGTGGATCCGAATATGTAATTTGTACTTGTTCAGCCAAAAAGGTTATAGTTTCATTAGAATGGGTTATAGTTTTATGTGATTTTTCCTCAAAATGATAATAGTGAAAAGCAAGATCCAACACTTCACATTCAGATTTTTTTTTAATTCCACCTAACTTGAAACAATGGAATGTAGGTAAATTATTTTTTTAAAAAATCCTAGACGTTAAAAAAGAAAAAAATAGTATTAATTCTATCCCAATCTGAATGAAGGGGTGCTCTCAGCAATGAGACAGAAAAGGTTTTTTTGGTTTTGCTTTTTAAAGGTATGTCCCTGCCTTCCTCAGATTTTCCCTTTAAGGCCTATTTCCTGTTTCTCAGTATGAGCTGCAGGCTTTCTGCAGGCTGAGAATGACCTGGGAGCTGGGTAACTGGATACCTAAGCCCAGCAGTCCTTGAATTCGAGAACCACTGTCTCTGAAGATGGGATGTAGGCATCTGTAGTTTTACTAACAAGTGCCTCAGGCACCTCTGATGTACACTGGCATTTTAAAGTTACTGGTCTGTACCTTGTGTCCCCCCAGGGCCTTTGCCAGATGGATTCCATGCAGGAAAATTGAATTCATTGGATGTTCTTAAAATAGATTTTTTTCTTCATTACACTAACTGCCCTCTTCCCCCAAAATCTTTGTTTAAAGAAACTGTGAAAAACTTGCTGGTATCTTATCCAAATTAACATACATGTCTAAACTCGATTACATAAAAATTAGTGCCTCATTCGTACATGGAACCATAGATGTTAGACTGTGACCCATGGAGGCCTAGAGGATGAGCAGAGCTTCCAGGGGGCCTGTGGGTGGATGCCCCAGAGGCTCCTGTTTTCTCACACCAGTCAGCGCCACCCTCTGCTGGGGTGCCGCTTAAGATTCCAGTAGACAAAATATTTTCTCTTTTCAAAAAAGGATTCACTATTTTTTAAAAGAGTTTGGAGGCCACTACTCTAATATCACCTGGTTAATTTTCCTACTGACTTTTACATATTCAGAAACCTCATGTTTTTTGGTGAAAAGAGTATTTTGGAGGTCGTAATTGACTCTTGGAATATGGCCATTTGGCTATTTCACAAATTTTAAAGGCATTTTGTTAAATAGTTAAACCCTGGCTTAGCCTCTGTTCCTTGTATTTCTAATTTTAGTCAAGTATAGAAATGATGTGTGTGTTTTAGTTATATAAACACGCTCATGTATACATACACGTTTACCTTCATGGCCCTGACTAGTCAATGCATGAGACTTGCAGGTCTCAAAAAGGTATATTCCAAGGTTCTAGAGAAAGAATAAAAAAATGTCACCCTCTAATCTGTAGATTGAAGTGCACTGCTGATCTTAGACTAGGACACTCCCTCAGTCTCTGCAAGGATGCCCTGGGCTACCTCACCATTGAAGGATAACATCAAACCAGAATGCACTTAGAAGATAAGCTACAGGCTGGGAAATTTCCATTGTGTGCTACTTTTCTGATGACTGACATGGAATGTTGAAAAGAGCCAGAAAGTCAGGTGGCTTTCCTTGTTCCTCTAATCTACCCCTGTCCAGGCAAGAGGGCATCCTGATCCAATGAGGAGATTGGGGTGTCTGTGAGAAAATTTCCTTTGTGTAGCGCAGAGGTTCTCAACCTGTGGGTCATGACCCCTTTGGGGGTCGAACGACCCTTTCACAGGGGTCGCCTAAGACCATCGGAAAACACATATCAGATATTTACATTCATAACAGTAGCAACATTACAGTTATGAAGTAGCAACAAAAACATGAGGAACTGTATTAAAGGGTCGTGGCATTGGGAAGGTTGAGAACCCCTGGTGTAGTGGGATGACTGGTTCTCGTGACTCCAGTTCTGGGCTCAGCCGGCAGTCTTCCTCTTGAATTTGATCTGTTTAAATGAGCCCTGCAGGTAAACTGGCACTCTGGTTTGTAACTCTGTTTTATACACTTTTAGAGCTGCCTGGGTCCTTGGCCCTGATCAGCCTTGCGGGTAAACTGACTGAATCAGATCTCTGGCCCAGTGTTGAGGACAGTGGAAGCTCCAATAGGCAGCCAGTGGGCCTCTTGCACTTTCTCCCACTCTAGCCACCGTCCTACATACCTACCATTTCATTCCCTGTGTTAATTGCTTTTGTTGTGTTGGGTCTGTATTGTGGTCATTGCCTACAGACAGAAATGTAAATTAAAGCATTTGATAATGTTGAAGATGTCTGCTTGTTTTTTAATAAAAAGTGCAGCACTTAAAAAGTATGCTCCTGTGGGGGGTTTTTTTTTTGGATACAACAATGAGAAAATAAGTGGCTTTGGGTTAGTTTCACAGAAGATGGTCCTTGGTCAACCCCGGGACACACAAATATGTGGCAAGTTCTGTGTCAGATACTTTTGGACAAAAGATGAAATTTATTATGTATGGCTTTTGTAGCCTAGGGCCACAGAGTGTACACACTTGAATGACACTTGGGAGAAACATGCATTCTCATGCTTACGTACAGGCTCGCGGCAAAGTAGAGCAGTAAATGGAATGAAATAGGTGAGTTCATCTCATTTTGGTCAGTACGGTGGAAAGAGTAGAGAATTTACTTGAAATATTTGGGTGGAAAACCCAGCCTCTGCCACTGTCTAACACGGGGGAAGTCTCTTATTCTGCCTGTGCCTCAGTTTGCTTTGTAAAAGTAAGAGTTAATGCCCACCTAAAGGTTGCAAACTCAGTGCTTGAGGAATGAGGCAGGTAAACAAGACAGGAGTAAGGAGAACTGAGTACCTGATCACAGGAAAGCAGGTGCAGTGTGGGCAGAACTGGTCTTTCTAGAAAGGATAAAAACTTAAGACTTTTGATAACAAATCTAATTTTAAAACATTGGTTGGTGACTGATTACCTGGAGCCTCACACAGGGTTACATGATGATTACAGTGGAGGGGAGAGTGAGGGCATTTTACTACACCTGGCCAGAAGTAGGCATTTCTTTCCATTTGAATTTTTATAAAACTTTATGGTTGTATCAGCCGAGAGCCTGATTTCATGTAACATTTTGTGGTGTATCACATTTTTGATTCATTTCATTAGAGGAAGGAGATGCTGTGGTCCAGCTTCATTCTGTCATCTTTACCCAGAAGTCCATTTTTACAAATTTTTTTAAATTAAAAAGGCATTGCTCGCTTGCTTTTCTTTTTTAATGACAGCGGGCATTATGATCAGTAATTTTAAACATGAATTATGCTTGTCTGTGATATCCACTGACGTCTTATTAACTAAATAACCCCTAACAATTCCATGTTTTGACTTCTTAAATAGCTTTACTACACATGCATTGGGTATTTCCGTGTTGTGCTAGATGTTTTCACTATCTTTTACCTCTTAGAATCAATGGTTCTGTGAGGTAGACATTATTAATTTCATTTTATAGATTGGTAACTCAGAGCTAGATATTGATCCCAAGTCCTTATTCTGCTGCTTTTTCATCATCAACACAACCACCACCAACAATATTTTTTAAATGTTAACTATAGGCAAACATGTTATCAAGCTGAGCTGTAGGAATGCTAGTTTATGATACCTCAAAGGGACTCCCCACAAAGGAAATGGATTATATAAACAAAGATAAATTACAGAAGAAATTCAGAGACTTTTATGAACTGAAAGCATTAACATTATTGCCTATAAATAAATTTTTTGGTTTCGAGACTAGGAAGTGGAAACAGCATAGTCTGGGAGAAACCTGTGTACACGGAGCTCTTGAGAGCAGAAAGCTTACCTTGTCCATCTTCGCATCATTAATGAGCATTTCATATATTTTGTGAAGACTGTTCTATGTGTTACAGAACACGTACCCTGCAGGCTGTGATGCTCAGCCTCCAATTTCTAGCACTTCACTCTGCCGTCTGAACAAACAAGATTGCTGCGACGTTGCATTCACAGGGCAGCCAGGCGAAGAGCAAAGCTGTGGGCCCCTGCAGCGTGGCTGCGTATATGCCCGCTTCTCTGGAGAGTGCCCCCAACCAGAGACACTGCCAAAGGGGCGTGTTCATACCCCATGACCCTCCCCTCTGGCAGAGTGGTCCCAGGGAGCCCATTATTGACCAGCGACCAGTGAGCTCCACTGCAGCACTGCACTCTCATGTATCCGTTACATGTGCGCTATTCAGCGGGGTTCCCGGGTAGGATAGTGGCTAGGTCTCAGCGCTCTCACCACTGGGGCCTGGGCTCAACTCCTGCTCAGGGAACCAACTTAAAAACACCCCCAAAAAACAAAAAACTGCACTATTCAAAGGATGGCTCACAAACTGTTAGCTTTCCATCCACTGGGTAACTGAGAGTAAGAATTCAGAAATTTTTATACTTATTTTGCCAGTTGACTATTGTCTCTAATCATATTAAAATGGGGCTTGTATTTTGCATGTCTTTTTTGTGTCATTTTCCTCTATTTTATGAAAATATCAATACATGATGTATTGGAAAAAAATTGTAAATGAAACAAAACACCTGATTCTTCACCACAGAGAGTTTGAGAAGCTATGGAAGAGAAACTGTTCTACAAACAGCACTGCTTCCAGACTCGAGCTACCCCTGGGCCAGAACAGAGTTTGCAAAGCCCCATTAGAGAGTGATCATAATCTGTGTTTATTCTGACATAAATCAGCACCCCTCCCCTGCCTCCCACTACTGGTTCCTAGAAGAGGCCATTGCCCTGACCTGGTCAAGCATGTAAAGTAATTTCCCCACCTGGTAGCATTCATGCCCTAGTGCCCATACTATTCACTGCTTTTACCCTTACACTTCTATGGCAGCTACCAAGAAGCATAGACATCCATTTCCTCTTCTAGCTGCCCAAGACACACCTTGGATGTAAGTTTCTCTTAGTAAACTATTAATTACCACACGAGGGTGGCCAGCCTCTTTCTTTGGCCTTTCCCTGTCCTTTGCTTACATTTACAAAGGTTTATTTTGAGTCCCAGGACCTTTCTCTGGGTCTATGTGTACTAACACTGGGATAGAGAGGGAATGGGAAGGACTGGCTGGCCTAAAAAGAGCAACAAGAAATGACCCATTACCTAGGAAGGCAGATTCTTGGGCTACCCCAGACTTAACTAGTTGGTGGGGTTTTTCATTAAATATTGACGCTTTGTTAAGGCATATAGAGGCATAAATGGCAGCACATGGGAAAGGAAGGAAAATATTTTTAAAAATGCAAAAGAGAGGAAACAACTGTAGAATAGAATTTCAGCATCTTGGGGGGTTCCCTGGTGGTGCAGTGGCTAGGCTTCAGAGCTCTCAACACTGCAGCCTGGGTTCCAATTCCCAGCCAGGGAACTACCCCAAAAAATAAAAACTAATAATAATTTCAGCATCTACTTTTCACCTTCTATTAGTCTCCACCTTGCCATAAGGGTGGGTACTATCACTTCTCGTATTCTCTCCTTTCTCCAATGGCAAAGACTGCTGTTTTCTAAATGTGTGCAATATTGCCTGGTACTGCTGCACTTCGTTCCTGATTATTGGCTACCTCCCAGAGAGCTGACAAATGGAAGGTCACTGAGTGTCCTTGTTAGAATAGGCTAAAGAAATCTGACTTGAGGCATATTAAGTAGTTAGACATAATGAGTAGTGTCTCATTATGAGTCATTAAGGAATAGAAAAGCAAAACAGAAAGCCCCCCTACCCAACAGGCAGGGCTCCTCTTAATAAAGCAAATGGCTGCTCATGAATAGTACAAAATTATGCAGAACACACAACAGGGAAATAAATGCCTGTTTACATTTACATAGAATGTTTTAAAGATTATATTGTTTGCATCTTTTTCTAACTGAAGACAGTTGGCACTTTTTATATCATTAATAAATTTAGATTTATATTCTAAAAAATAACTTTCCAAAAAGGAAATATAGCATAGATTGCATTTAGCCTTTTCTTCAGGTGTTATATAATGAGGTGTCACTTTTTACAGATAAGCAAGAGTGCTTTATAAAGTGGGAATGAGTTTCTAAGATTTTTTTGAAAAAGAAGTAACTTGTCAAAGAAGTGTTGATTTGGTTTGGCATTTTAAGAATTTAGTCTCTGTTAGAGACTAAATTCTTAAAGGTGCTCTAAACAAGTGACACTACTCTTTGTGTCATTTCAAGAATTATTGCATCTGGTAGTCCCAGTAGCATTAGGTGATTAAAAATCCAATATTATTAGTGGATATTGGTATTGAAAGTTGAATGCTATTTTTTGTGTGCCTGTGAATCAGTTACATAGAGAAAGATGAATGTCAAATAGCAAACTGAGCAGTTTCTTTTTGTATGAACATTCTCCTGGGAGTTCTCTGGTGGTGCAGTGGCTTAAGGCTCCGGTGCTATCAGTGCTGCGGCCTGGGTTCGACTCCCATCTAGAGAGCTACCCACATACAAAAAAAAAGGCAAAAAAAAAAAAAAAAAAAAAAAAAAAAAAAAAAAAAAAAAAAAAAAAAAAAAAAAAAAAAAGAAAAGAAAAAGAAAAAAGAAAGTCTTGAAGAATTAAATGTGAAAATAAAACTTTAAAAAAAAAAAACAAACATTCTCCTATCCTCAAGAGTAAAACAGCAGTAATTTCACGGAACAGTAAATTAGCATAGATGACCAACCTGAAACTAGTATATAAGTATTAAAGGAGAAAAAGAAAAACAGAGAATTATGGCAGATTTTTTTTCAAATATTAGTATAGTAGTATTTACTGTTCTACATGCTTAGTTATGTGGACGAGAAATTTTACTCTACCCTTCTAAATTCTTTCAACTGGTATAATAATCAAGTTGACATGAGACAGATGAATGAGAGAAAATAACCAAATTTCATTACATACATACCTTTTGGAACCACATTTGTGCGCATCAGAGACCCCAACATACATGCCAGGTTCAGAGACAGAAAGTTAAAATGAGGTATATACAGTATTCTGAGCTAAGTTCATAAAGTAAGGCCCTTTGGGGCTTCATAGGAGAGGAAGTCATAGCAGGATGGTAAGAAGAGTAGATGTTCAGTAACTAGAAGTTTGCCCTTCCCTTTCTAGGTCATAAAAAGTTATCTCTGGCAATAACTCTGATTATGGGCAAGGCGCCCAATTTAAATTCTTTAAGGGAAAGGTAAGTGTCTTCTAAGGAGGCTGCAGGGTCTTGATTTGCCTTCAGCTCAAAATAATCTATATGCCAAAGTAGCACATCTCGGGAGTTCCCTGATGGTGTAGCAGCTTAAGGCTTTGGTGCTGGTGCTGTCAGTGCTGCGGCCTGGGTTCGATTCCCAGTCAGGGAGCTACCCACATACCAAAAAGCAAAAAAAAAAAGAAATATATTTTAAATATAATGACACAGGTTAAAAGCCAAAGGTTGGAAAAGAAGATACATCATGGCAACAAAAAAAGAAAGCTAGTATGTCCATATTAATATTGGACAGATATTGACAATGTATTGAAGAATTGTATGCCTGAAACCTATGTAATCCTTGCTAACAGATGTCACCCCAATAAGTCTAATAATAAAAGTGAAATAAAAAATAAAAAAAATAAACCACCCTACTTACAGTCCAAAAAAAAAAAAAAATCGGACAAATAGTTTTCAGAGCAAAGAATATTACCAGAGATAAAAAGGGTCACTTTATAATAAAGAGTCAATTCACCAAGAGAACATAATGTCCTAAACATTTATGCACATAAGTGTTTCAAATTACATCAAACAAGAACTGGTAAAACTTCATCGAGAAATAGATACATCCAGAGTTTAGGTCAGAGATTTAAACACCCTTCTCACAACAGCTGATCCAAGTAGACATAAATCAGTAACCATATAAAAGCCTCAAACAACACTATTAACAAGCTTGATCAACAGATGTTTATAAGACGCTCCATCCAATGACAGCAGCATACACAGTCTTTTCAAGTGCACATGTAACATTTTCCAAGCGGGATCACATCTGAGTCATAAAAAAAACAAAAACAAACACACAAAAAAAACAACTTGATAAATATAAAACAATTCAAACCATTCAAAGTATATTCTCAGATGACAATGGAATTAAATTAAAAACCCAAAACAAATATCTGGAAAACCCCCCAAATATAAGAAAACTACACAACACTTCTAAATAACCAATGGCCCACAGAAAAAATAAGGGAAGTTAAAAGTATTTTGAACTGAATGGAAAACAAAATTGTGGATATCCAGTTTCCAATATATGAGAAGCTTGGAATTTGCCACTCCATCCTAACAAGTAAAAAACTGAACAGAATGAAAAATCAACAACTCTTCTTGGATTTGTAAGACACAGGAGGGTAGTTCCCTGGTGGTGCAGTGGCTTAAGGCTTCGGCGCTGGCGCTGTCAACACTGCGACCGGGGTTCAATTCCCAGCCAGGGAGTTACCCACATACCAAAACAAAACAAAACAAAACACCACACCCCAGGCCCCTTCCTGGACCCAGGAAATCTGCGACTCCAGGGAAGAGCCTGGAAACTGAATTTGGAGTTCCCTGGTGGTGTAGTGGCTTAAGGCTTCGGCGTTGGCGCTGTCAGTGCTGCGGCCTGGGTTCGATTCCCAGCCAGGGAGCTACCCACATACCAAAAAGCAAAAAAAAAAAAAAAAAAAAAGTAAGACACAGGAGGACATAGGGCAAACCACTGCCCCCAAGATAGGGGAAATAGTCAGACAAATACAGGGAGTTAGCTTCCTAGAGTAGGGACTCACAGGAGACAAGAGCTGGAGCCAGGCCAGAGAAGAAACACCTGAAGTAAAGGACAAGTTGCAGAGGGTTGGTGCAAACAACTCTGAGAGTTAAAAACTCCAGTGATGGAGGGCCCCCACCACATTGTGAGATTTACTTCTAAGAGTTGAACCCAGGTTCTCACAGTAATTATCTGCTTCTGGCAGAGGGAGGGGAAAAGGAACCATCTTGAAATATGGCAGAGCACTCTGGTTTTCCTAACAAGCTCTGTTTTCAGGAAAAACTAATTAACCAGAATCTCATGTGCTAGGGTTTTATCAAAGCCTAACTAATCTGGGGGAAAGGAAATGCACAATTCCAGCCCACACTAGCCATTCTGTCCCACTTCGGGGAGGGGAGGAAAATCTGAGAAACAGCTGTGAAGGTCACAGCCCAGAAGCATAGGCTCACTGAAAGACAGAGATCTAATCATAGGACTATAGAACACCCGGCTCTGCCTACACCTCACCACCACATTATCAAAGGCCTAGTTACAGCAGTTACTCTTATCCAGTCCGTGGTATCTGGCTAGAAAGAACAATTATGAGGTATGCCGAAAAGCAAAAAACACAATTTGAAGAAACAGGGTAAGTATGAGAACCAGATATGGCAGAGATGTTGGAATTATCAAATTGGGAATTTAAAATAACTATCATAAACATGCTACAGGCTCTATTGGATAAAGTAGACAGCATGCAGGAACAGATGGACAGTATAATCCAAGAAATGGAAATCCTAAGAAAGAACAAGAACAAAAAATGCTGGAGCTCAAACACACTGACACAGAAATGAAGGCTGCCTTTGAGGCGTTGTTAGTAGACTGGACATGGCTGAGGAAAGGATCTTGGAGCTGAGGCATGCATGTATCAATAGAGTCTTCAAAAACTGAAAAAGCAAAGCAAAGAGAACAAAGACAGAAAAAAAAAAAAAAAAAACAGCAGAATATCCAAGGACTGGGGAGTTCCCTGGTGGTGTAGTGGCTAGGCTTCGGCGTTCTCAACACCGTGGCCTGGGTTCGATTCCCAGCCAGGGAGCTACCAAAATAATAATAATAATAATAAAATAAATAAAAATCCAAGGGCTGTGGAACAACTACAAAAAAGATATAACATACACAATATAATGGGAATGGCAGAAAAAGAATAAAGAGAGAAAGGAACAAAAGAACTATTTGAAAGAATAATGACTGAGAATTTCCCCCAAATTAACATCAGACAACAAACCACAGATCCAGGAAGCTCAGAGAACATCCAGCAGGATAAATGCCAACAAAACAAAACAAACAAATAACAACAACAACAACAAACTTCCCCTAGTCCTATCATCTTTAAACTACTGAAAATAAAAGACAATATAAAAATCCGGAAAGAAGCCAGAGTAAAATAACACCTTCCCTATAGAAAAACAGAGATGAATTACATCTAACTTCCTGGAAACCATGCAAGGAAGAAGGGGAGTCAAATACATCAGAGAAGAAAACTCATCACCCTAGAATTCTGTGCCCTGTGAAATTATCCTTCAGAAGGGTAGGAAATGGTCCTCAAGTGAGTCATTGGTATTTTATATTAGCAAAAAACTCAATTTTAGAGACTCAGGGAGATTCAAGATGGTGAACTTCTGGTTCCTTCTGTGAACATATTAAAATTACAAGTAAATTATAGAATAACCAACCTGGAGAACCATTCGAAGTCTAGTTGAACAGAAGTTTTATAACTAAGAACACAAAGAAGCCACCTGGAGACTGGTAGGAGGGGCAGAGAAGCAAAATGGGTTGAGAATCAGGAGGGATATCTCAGCAGCTGATGTTCCTACCAACCCCCAAGAAGTGAGGGACCCCAGTTCCACACCAGGATCCCCAGCCCAGAGTATTGGTACTAGGGAGAAGAGTCCCACAACATCTAACTGTGAAAAACTGGGGATGCCAACTATCCAGGTGGGATGGAAGGCAGCAGTGATGGGGGCCAAACAAAGGAGCCCCCTACCCACTTCACTATGGACTCCTCTTCCCTTGTTCTTTAGCTCTGTTTCACCCTTTTCCTAGTCCAAAGTCTTAATCGCCTTCTTGATCAACTTTCCCTGGCTCCTCACTTTGAGCAACAGACTGTCCCCCACAGATAATTACTCCGAAACTTGCAATTCATGTCTCCAGCTTGCTGATTACAATCACTATAGGCAAGCACCCCTTCCAGGCCTTTCTGAACCTAGACAGGTGATAATACCTGAATGACCAGCTAGGCCAGAAATCAACAGGCTGCAGGCTCAATGGACTTTCCATCTTGAAACCACTCAGTGATAGGGGCTTTGAGGCCTATTTCTTGGGCCGGTGCTTTTAAAACTATAACTGAATTGATTTTTCCTCATCTAGGGATCATTGAGATACAACTGATACCTCAACAAGCTTCCAGCTCATCTCGACCCAAGAAGTCAACATGGTGAATCTCAAGACCCCTTCCCCTTTTAGATCAGATAGGGTGAGAGCTCCATGGATCCCCAATAGGTAGGGAAAATAACCATCTTCAGCAGGAAGCAGATACCAAAGATGATAATATCATACATATGCCCGAATATCATTAAAACAGACTGAACTCTGGGAAAGAACATGCACAGTTAGAAAGGGTTAATGTAATAGGCCCACGTCAATCAAATTTGTCAATCAAGAGTCCCTCACACCCAGAGGTATATCCCCTAAGGACATAGAAGAAAATATAAACTGCCCTAGCCTCATAAATCGGAGCTCTTGAGCCATTTTTCTGCTCAAGCCCACTCCTACCTCTTAGGAATGTACTTTCACTTTGCCATTTGAGGCTCGTGGGTCACTCTCCTTACTTGGGCCCACTCCTACCTCTTTGAATGTATTTTCTTTCAATAAACTATCTCTTTGTTTCACTTCTACACTTTGGTATGTGTCTCATTCAATTCTTGGCTCGAGATACCAAGAACCTGGACACCATGCCGAGGTAACAGCAGGAAACCCAGATTTCCGGTAACAGCAGGAAACCCAGATTTCCTCCTAAAATGTCAGCACACAAACTCAGTCACTCATGGGCACTCACCCTGGGTTCCAGCAGAGGGACTGTGACTCAGGTGGCATTGGAAGCACAGGGCAACTGAGGTGCGTGGCTTTGGGGTTAGGGCTGGAGCACTTTTTCTGAGGGGGTTCCTCCTCCCAAGCAGCTGGCAAGTAGCCAGAGGGCAGGTGCCATCTTAGATCCTGTGCTGTGCTTCCCCCTCCCAGAACACGGCCAAGTCTGAATCTGAGTGGTCTGGTGAGCTCCACTAACTCTACCCTGCTGACTCACTGGGACCCCACTCTACCCAACTACCCCAATGCCAGAGGCACTTTGTCCAGTGAGCAGCCAGCTCTGCCCTCACTGAAATCTTTCTTAGAAAACTATCAAGAGTCCAGAGGCCCCAAGCAAATGGTGACTGGCCTCAGTAGGCTCTGAGACTTGCTGAGTAGCTCCAGGCACAGCACTGGCACCAAACAAGAATCTGTAGAAGCACCTAGTGTAGGTGATCAGTGAGGTCATGCCAGGACCCCACAGGGCACTTACTACATAAGACTACCCAGAAATACTGAGAGACATAGCAGATCTACCTAATACATAGAAACAAACACTTAATATAAGATGATGAAAAGAGAAGTCACATTAGGTGGTGAACTTACTATACAACAAGTTGATGCCTGAAACCTATGTAATCCTTGCTAATAAATGTCACCCCAATAAGTCTAACAATAAAAATTAATTAAAAAAGAAAAAGAAACAAACACAGAGAGACAGCCAAAATGAGGAAACAAACAAACAAAAGTCCCCAAAAACTACAGAAAAAGAACTAAAGGAGATGGAGGCCAACAACCTATTAGACACAGAGTTCAAAACAATGGTTATAAGAATGCTAAGGAACTTAGTGAAAACTTCAACAAAAAGCAATCATAAAAAAGGACATAGAAACCATAAAAAGAACCAATCAGAAATAGAGAATACTATAACTGAAATGAAGAATACATTAGAGGGGATCAACAGTAGATCAGATGTCGTGTCCAGCACATGAGCAGTGGCAACATGAGAAGGGCAGTGCAAAGTGATGAAAGACAGTAGCCAAAAAATATATTACAAGTGGGGCCAAGGGACTTCAGCCTCTTGGACTGAAAGAGCCCTGAATCGAGCCAATGCATAGCTTTTATTGATGGGCATACAAGGAAGTGAAACTGGTTATTCCATGGTATGTGAGTTACATTGCCTAGCAGCCTGCTTTTTTCCAAAAGTCCCCATTGTGTTTCAACGAGCATTGTGTTTCTATGAGAACATATAGCCCCAAGGATTCAAGTGTATCGAAACCACCCCAGGGGTTTGACTCAATACTTAACTCATTTCTATTGGAGCATGACCCATATTATTCTATCAGGTCACCTTTGGAGCAGTGTAGGACACAAGGCAGCCAGGGGGGTAAAAGATTAACCTCAGAGAAGGTGAGGGGCTGTTCCTCACCTCTGTAGAGCCCAAGTTCTCTCCTGATTGCCCCTATGTGACTGTGCCTGTCTCATATTATTCCTCCCTTGAGTAATCTTACCCGTCATTGACTAACCAGCCATCCTCTAGGGCCATACAGGGTAATGTGAGGTATGTGAGTGAAAGAGGGACAGAACCCACGAGAGAGGGTCAGTTCTGTCTCCTAGATAATCTATGCCTTCGTGGCCTCCATGCTTAGCTCCTGCTAAGCATGTCATGGGGAATACGTGAGGTAACAGACGGGTTGGCAGTTGTAAGGCAACATCTCCCCCTTTTTGTTTTTGTAATAGGAGAAACACAGACTTGGCAGTTTCTTTATCTATGTCCCATTTCAGGGCTTGTTGTCCATATCTGAGGACTAAATAAAATAAAAGAATGATTAGCAGCAGTACAATTGCACCTGCAAATCCTCCACCTAGGGTCCTCACCCAGGTGAAGGATTTAAATTTTCTGTTGCCATGGAAAGTCTCTCTTCTCTTGGTAGGAGAGAAAGCATGGCATGAGTCATCTGATCCACTTCTTGTTTCAGCTGTAGAATATCTACAGTGAGACTGGGAGCATGTCCTCAGAGGTGAGCTCATACCACTGACCATGGATGGGGTCCTAGTTTGGTTGTAAGAGAAAGGAGTCACACAATAGTTAGAAACATTCAAATCACATTTTAAAGTAATCATGGTATGGAGATTTTCAAATTGATCTCCAAGAAAAACTACATTTGTCTCCAAATCAGTCAATCTAATATTAATTTCTTGGTCAATTTTAATTTGTTGATTCCAAGCCTTATTTGCATTTTCATGCCATTCCTGCACAAACCGAATAGTCTGTACAGCTTGATGTAATGCTACTCCAGAGACAGCAGCAACAGTGGTTATTACTCTAATTCCCATAATAGCTGCAATTAGAAGGCCAATAAACCTCTTTGTACGATGTACAATCTTATGAAGGAGTTGCAAAACAATTTGAACAGCTGGGGAGACTTCCCACACCCTAGGGGCTTGGACAGGTAACCATAGTCCTCATCTCCTTCTTAAAATCATAATTTGGTCGTGGAAGGCATTATAAATTGAGGAATTAATGCATGTATACAAACAACGCTGAAGGGATTTAACCATTTTTAGGGTTGGATCAATTGTAAAATTTCCTAATAGAAAAACAAAAGGAGTTTTTAAGGCAAAGTTGTAAATCAAACCTTTTTGTTCTTTTAAATTTAAAGGTGTATTTTTTTTGTTTCCACCTTTTGTATAATTTCCTTCCCAAATTTTATTTTGTCCCAGACTTAAGGCCACTCCATAACGTCTTTTGTAATGGGCCTCAGATGGGCTTAATCATTTTTAATTGAGGTGGGGCAAGGACCCTATTTTTCTAAAAGATAGAAATATTAAACAGTGAATCTATTTTTTGAGGGAATTCTTGTCCACGCAAATGCTCTCTTAAGGATTGTGGGTCAGAACATTTTAAGTGAAAGCAGACATGGATTGTGGCACCATAAGGGCCCCAATCAACTACAGTACCATGAGAATTATTAAATAATACTTGACCTAGAGTTCCCCGACATTCCTCCCAATGAACGCGGGAATGTGCATCAATGTGATTACTATTTAGAGGACAAGAATTAAGGGAAGGAGGAAAACTAAGAGTGTTTATCTCTTGTGTTCGAAATCCTTTTCCAGAAATCATAAACAAATCATTATAAGCATCATTCCCTTTCCCTTTTGGGAGTACCCAACTTTGATCAGAGAGAGTAAGACATGGAGGGATAGGACCAATGCAAATGAGTGTATAAAAATAACCTAGAGCTGTATGGCCAGAAAGAAGAAAATTTTTACCTTCCTCCTCAGGAAGTTCTGGACCTCTTTGTGTCTGATCCAGATGAATTAAAAAAATTTAAAGTAAACATAGCTCTTGCCAATTAATTGTATTTGTGTGTGTGTGTGGTCCTTTATTTTGCCCCTTTTTGTTTTTTTCAAGAGTTTCTTTTGCAATACATCATAGAAACTTGCATACAAGGAACCCCATCCTAGTTCTTTGATCCTTTAACAAAACAGTTCTAATTGCAAGATAGCATAAGAGTTCAAGAAAAAAAAATATTGAAATAACCATCTCTTCTCAGAATCTAAAAAATGTATACAGAGACAAAGCAGCATTGTAAATGAGCACCAATTTTTTTTTAATGGCCTAAAACTGTAAGTTTACTATTTATTCAATATCCTGTCTAATGGACCTTTAGTTGGGACTAAGATTTTAAATCCCATTGCTGATCTTAGAATTAAAACAGCTGCACGTACACACACATGAACAAATCTGGATATATACACAGACACTAAAGAGATACTATTTCTGGATGTTTGGTCTAATTGCACCTATCCAGGACATACAAATTACACCTTCTGGATTTGACTGCAGTCATGGGGATATTAACTCTAAAAGGCCACACTTTACACAGAACAAAGAATCCACACATACACGAGACAACAAAGGAAACACTTAGTTTATTCTAACTGATTAGACAGGCATTTGTGAGGGCAAAACCTTTGGAGCAGCATGGAACACAAGACAGCCAAGGGGTAAAAGATTAACCTCAGAGAGGGTGAGAAGCTGTGTCTCATCTCTGTAGAGCTCTCTCCTGATGGCCCCTATGTGACTGTGCCTGTTCCTCCCTTGAGGAATCTTACCTGTCATTGACTAACCAACCATCCTCCAGGGCCATACAGGGTGATGTGAGGTATGTGAGTGAAGGAGAAACAGTACCCCTGAGAAAGGGTCAGTTCTGTCTCCTAGATATTCTATGGCCTCCACGTTTAGCTCCTGCCTCAGGATGTCATGGGGAATGCATGAGGGAACAGATGGGTTGGCAGTTGTAAGGCAATAATCAGAAGAAACAGAGGATTGAAACAGCACTTTAGAAGATAAGGTAGCAGAAAACAGTCAAAGAGAACAGAACAAAGAAAAAAAGAATTAAAAAAAAAAAAGGATATTTTAAGGGGCCTCTTGGACAACATCAAGTGTGACAACACTCACATCATAAGGGTACCATAAGGAGAAGAGAGAGAGCAAGGAATTGAAAATCTATTTTAAAAAATGATTGAAAACTTTCCTTACCTAGCAAAGGAAATAGATGTACAAGCCCAAGAAGCAGAGTCCCAAACTAGATGAACCCAAACAGACCCACACCAAGACACATTATAATTAAAATGCCAAAGCTTAAAGACAAAAAAAGAATCTTAAAAGCAGCAAGAGAAAATCAGTTAGTTATCTACAAGGGAGCTCCCATAAGACTGTCAGCTGATTTCTGAACAGAAACTTTGCAGGCCAGAAGAAATTGGAATGAAATATTCAAACTCATTTAAAGCAAGGAACTACAGCCAAGATTTATGCTATCCATCAAAGCTATCATTTAGAGTTGAGGGACAGATAAAAACCTTCCCAGACAAGAAAAAGCTAAAGGAGTTCATCCCACCAAACCAGTATTATAAGGAATGGCAGAGGTACTTCCTTAAGATGAAAAACATTAAGAAAAATTATAAACAATAAAATGGCAATAGCTACATATCTATCAACAATCACTTTCAATTCAAATAGATTAAAAGTTCCAATCAAAAGACATGGAGAAGGGGGTTCCCTGATGGTATAGTGGCTAGGCCTCAGCACTCTCAATGCTGTGGCCTGGGTTCAATTCCCAGCCAGGGAGCTACTGCCCCTCCTCCCACAAAAAGACATGGAAGGTATTGTGCTGGGTGTAATGTGACAGAGAAGGACAGATGCAATTTGACTTTGTTTATATGTGGAATCTAAAGAAGGAAATAAACGAACAAAACAGAAACAAACTCATAATATGTAGAAAACATTTGGATGGTTGCCGGATAGGAGGGGATATGGGATATGAGTGAAAAAAGGGGAAGAGATTAAGAAATACAAAATGGTTGTTACAAAGTAGTCATGGGGATGTAGGGTATAGCATAAGGAATATAGTCAATAGTATTTTAATAACTATGTATGGTGTCAGATGGGTACTAGATTTATTGGGATGATAGTTGGGAGGGGTTTGGGGGCAGAGTGAAAAGGTGAAGGGATTAAGAAATACAAATTGGTACTTATAATAGTCATGGGGATATAAAGTAAAGCATAAGGAATGATAATGGTAATAACTATGTACAATGCCAGGAAGGACTGGGTCTTGGTAGTGAGCACTCAGCAGACAGAAGGGCATTCTGAATCCTGGTCATCTGTTCACTAGGCTCCAGGCCCCATGCAAGGAGCTGACTTAGGCAAGACCTACCCAGAAGAACTGGTTATCAAGACTGAGTGAGAAGTCTCAAATTCTAATAGGTGGACTACCTCTTGTTTAGTGGGGATGGCATCATGGATGCAGGGGAGCTGCAAACCTCCTTATGTGCTTTCCTGGAATAAAGAGCCTCCTAAGAAAAATAACTTGCTTTTTGCATGTGACACTAGATGGAGGACTAACCTGAGTGTGGGCACAATGGTATTGCTGCCAGGGACACAATGAGGCCAGGGTACAGGAAGAGTGAGAGATCTCTCTCATTATGGAGACCTTCTGAGAAAGCTGAGTTGGAATAGGATCCTTCAAGGCCATGGGACCCTTGTGGGAAATGCAGGTGAGATGAGTACAAGAGTGCCTTCAAGGATGTTTTAATAAGCTGAACTGGGAGTTGATGGTACCAGGGAAACCAAGCACATCACTAATCACCAATGGAAGAGTTTGGACATGGGTGTGTGACCACTGGTTGAGAGCCAGTTAACAGTGAAGCAGATTCTTAAATTTCATACTCCTATTTCATCTGTACATGAGAGGGTGTCAGGGCATAAGTATTCTGGGAAATCCCAGTAAAGCCAACCACCTGAAAGGTACTTAGGATCATACTTTGTGTCTGCCCACCAAGTCAGTCATGGGGATCCCACAGAAATCTAGGATGAGACCCAAATACCCAGGGTCTAGAACTCTTCAGACACGGATGAACCTGAATGTCTCCTGTGACTGTTAAGACACTGTCAGCCCATGAAGTGAACACAGCAGCTGGACATCCTAGAAGCAGTGTGGGATGTGGCAGGCCCCAGTCCCATGCATCAGCATCTCATCAGCAAAATTCTGAGGGAAGGGACCCCCGGGCTGCCCAGCAAGAGAACCTATGGACACTCAATCAGAAGTTTTCAAAATCCAACTGGGAAGAGATGTGGCCCCAGCTATCTGTTTTCAATCAAGAAAACCCAGGAGCGAGTTCCCTGGTGGTGTAGTGGCTAGGCTTCAACACTGTCAACGCTGTGGCCTGGGTTCGATTCCCAGCCAGGGAACTACCCACATAAAAGAAAACCCAGGAGCATATGGGGGAAAGTGATAAAATTCAAGTGTCTGAACTTTTGAGAGGAAACAACTGTTCAGCACAGAAAATCCTGTTATAAAAGATAGGAAGGGCAAACCATCAGCCATGTGGCATTTTGAGCCAAATTACCCCCTTTTCTTCCCCTCACTCTTAGACCCACTATTTTTAGATCTTTTCTATAGTTTTAAGTGTTAATATTGCTCTACAATCAAATGCAGGTAGACTACAGGATCAGGGTCAACAAATGCTGGGGATCTATCCATTATTCCAGATGCAACAGCATTTCCACCAGACTTCCTAGGAACTGACAAGAAAACAGATGTAAGACTCATGAGAAACCAGGATTAGTGCATGGGTCACTCCAGCAAACAAGTGACTTTAAAATAATTGGGAGTTCCCTGATGGTGTAGTGGCTTAAGGCTTCGGCGCTGGCGCTATCAGTGCTGCGGCCTGGGTTCGATTCCCAGTCAGTGGAGCTACCCACATACCAAAAAGCAAAAAAATAAAAATAAAAATACAATACAATAAAATAAAATAAAGCCCTGTGCACATATGCACACAAATACTCACACACCACTCACAGCTTTGTTGCATTTTTGAGTCACAAGTTACCATCCTAAATGTTTTATTGGAACAGAAAAGTGTCCCATGACAGTTTAAGTGACATCTCTGAATGGAGGACAAGTCTGTAACTGATGGAGAATTTTGTGGGTACAGTAACAGTGAGGAAGACAAAACCACAAGGGGTAGAAGTGAGAGAACAAAACCCAAGACTCTACACAGTAATGAACAGTGTGGTTTATTCTGACAGGTTGGTTGAGAAGGGCTTATTCAAAGTTCGCAAGTCCCACCACCTCTATGATGACACCATCTGGTACACTGTGATACAATTCAGGGCTACCCCCTGGAGTCAGGCAGGCTCCACAGGCTGAAGGACACGGCCCCAATAAGACTGCTGTCACTTCAGGGGTCCCCAGGCCACTCCCACACTTCTGACTGACTGGCCAAATTCAGAATGTTCCCATGATGTCTTAGCCTGGGTTGCTGTAACAAAAACACCATGAACTGGGTGGCTTAAACATTTATTTCTCACAGTTCCAAAGGCTGAAAGTCCAAGATCCAGGCACGGGGAGATACAGTGTCTGGTGAGGACCTGCTGCTTCCCGGTTCAGAGACAGCTGTCGTCTTGCCGTGTCCTCACATGGCAGAAAGGGTGAGGGAGCTCTGTGGGTTCCTTTATAAGGGCACTAATCCCATTCAGGAGGGTTCCATCCTCATGACATAATCACCTCCAATAGAACCACACTGGGGGTTAGGTTCAACTTAGGAATTTTGGGACTATACAAACATCCACTCCATAGCACACAACCTTGTTCAAGTTCAATAATTCACTAGAACTCACAGAGCTCAGAAAAGCACTATACTTAAGATTATAGTTTTCTTGTAAAGGATACAAATCAAGACCAGCCAAATGGACAGAGTAAAGTCTAGGAAGGACCCAAATGCAGAGCTTCTATGCCTCCTCCCAGTGGAATCAGGGTGCATCACCCTCCGGGCATATCACTGTGTTCAGTGCAGCTTTAGTATTCAGAGTTTTTATCGGGGTTTCATTACAAAGGCACAACTGACTGAATCATTGGTCACATGTTTCAGCTCCATCTCCAGTCCATCTCTCCGTGTGGAGATCAGGCTCTCTCAATGTCCCAAACCTCTGATCTTATGGTTGGTCTTCCTGGTGACCAGCCCCCATGCTGGGTCATCTCAAATTCTAGCATAAACTCAGGTGTGATCCATGGGGCTCATGAATAACAAAGACATTCCTCTTACTGCGGAAATTCCAAGGATTTAGAACATCTCCACCAGGAAGCAGAGACAAAGGCCAATCAAATAAATTCTTTATTACAGTAGTCTCCCCTTATCCATGGTTTCACTTTCTGCAGTTTCAGTTACTCCTGGTCAACTATGGTCCAAAAATATTAAGTAAAATATTCCAGAAACAAACAATTTGTAAGTTTTAAATTGCATGTGTTCTGAGTAATGATGAAATTTTGCATCATCCCACTCTCTCCCACCCAGGGAGGTGAATCGGACCACTGCCCACGCTGTACTTGTATATGCTACCTGCCTGTTAAGTCACTTAGTAGCCCTCTGCTATCAGATCATTTATTAGATATTTTGAGAGAAAGATAGAGAGACCACATTCATATAACTCTTATTACAGTGTATCGTTATAACTGTTCTATTTCATTAATAGCTATTATTGTTAATCTCTGTGTCTAATTTTATAAATTAAACTTTATCATAAGTATGTATGTATAGAAAAATACATGGTATCTGTAGGGTTTGGTACTATCCTTGGTTTCAGGCATCTGCTTGGGGTCTTGGGACATATCCCCCCACCTCAAACTCACACCTCCTGCAACTCCTACCCCTCTGCAACAAGGATAAAATCCGCTGAACAGAGTCCATCACTGGCCTGAGCTGTATTTTGTTTCATTTTTAAAACTTTTTATTATAGAAAGTTTCAAAATATGCAACAGTAGAAAGAATATTATAATGAACCCTCATATCGCATCACTATTTTGCTCATTATCTGCCTGTGACTTATCCTTCACTCTTACCTCCAACCCCTTCTCCCTACACCCATCCTGGGATTATCCTGAAGCAAAGGTCAGAAGAACATCCTATCAGTTAGAGAATTCTTTATCAAGAATTCTCACCAGCGGCAAGCCTCAAATGGGCTACAGGTCTACTGAAATCTCAAGCCCTGGGAGCACCGGGTGGGGCCTGTCTACACACCCTGTGACGCAAGAAAGAATACTAAACATTGCTTTATCACATTCCTAGCTTCTAAGGCATGTTGGCCAGCTTTAGCCCTCATGTTCCTTATAAATTTCAAAAGATCCATGTCTACAGCCCTGATTATTTCCTGAACAATCAACTCTAAAAAACAAACTAAGAAATAACAGCTCAAATACTCCTAATTAGTTAAAATCAATGGGGCGAGGGGAGGTAAAATAAGGTATTAGTTATAAATCACAGATCTATGTCGAGTCATTAAAACAGGAGAAATTAGCCAACCAGTCTTGTATACAAAAACGTGACCCTGACCTTTGGTTTATCATGCCAGAGTGACTGAGCACGTCCCCGATCCCTGGGTCTGAGATAGTATTTTATGTCTGTGTTTCTGGGAATTTCTGACACTTCCCCAGGGTACCATGGAATATGTAGGAGGCATCTAAGAGGCACCTCCTCCGTGATAGCTTGGCAAGAGTGGTAAGCAGTCACCCATCTCCTCATGTGACTTTGCAAAATGAGAAGTCAGATGAATGCAAAGTTTCCTCCAACTCTAGGACTCTAGGGTTGGGTAGCGGCCCTGCAAGGCGAGGGAATGTAAGGTTGGAGACAGCAAGGGTGTGCTCCTCAATTTACATCTCCAAAGCACCTTGCCTGGGTTATGTAGTGCCTCTCTTATAAGCAGAGGGACTAGTGCTCCCCTCTATACTGAGTTGAAGAGAGTCACAGTTAAGTAGGACCCGTGGGTTCATCTTTGGCATTCTCATCTAAGCCTGGCTATTTCCCAAGTATGAATACAACTTGGCTTCAGACAAGACTTTGGATTCAGAAGGTCAATGAAGATGCTTTTGGCCATCTCCAAAAGCAGAGAAGAATCACCAAAGAACTATTCTCCCTGGTAGCAAAGGAAGAAAAGATTTAAAAACCACATTCCAACTATTGCTGGGAGCTCTTCCCTACAAAGATGATCACTCTTCTGAGGAAGTCAAAGTCCTATCAGGTGAGACACAAATGAACATATCTGTAAGAACACCAAGTGCTCTGGGCCTGACTAGTGTCCTAGAATCCCAGCATAAGGCCAGAGATGCGTTAAATTCTCAAATATCCGTATGAAAAGGTCCGGGGTCCCCACTTCCCCAAAGGTGACCCCTTTTTCATACCACAAGGAGCCTGGCCTGAGTTCCTGTCCTGGACAAGCCCAGAATAGGACTCATTTCAGCACATTTACGTCCTGACAACATCAGGACACAAGGAGCTCGGGAAATTCTAACAGTCCCTTCACTCCCGCCCCTTTGTGGGCCGAGGTTATTTTCACCGCACAGCTCCACTGCAGGAAAAGTAACCCCTGTGCTAGAGCCCCACAGCTTGTTCCCATGCTGGTCCTCAAAGTCTTCCTGACCCTGAGCCTGGTCAATCCCCACATGTGGAACTGCTCAAACGAGGAAGACTCCAGAAGAGGCCAGGGACAGTGACAGGCCTCTGACTCACTGGAGGGTCAGCGCTGGGTCTGCAGCCTGTGGCTAGGATGAACAGAAAGGCTGCTGTTTCCCACAGGATCTGCTAAAGGCCCTTTTGGCAATAGGCAGTCATCCCAGAGGGTGACCTCGTATGGTCCCCGAGGCAGTCACATACAGCCTGTGCCATGATAGCAGGATTCAGATATGGAGCTTAGCTACCTGCCAGACTGTGCTGGCGCCAACAGAATCTACAGCAGCCAGTCCAGTATCCCACAATCCTGGGGAGGGGCCGCCATCACTGAGGAGTTACCAATAAGAAGGCAATGCACTCTGATAAGAGCAAAACCACCTGTCAACCCAGGTCATGGTTCATTCCTCTTGCCCAGTGGAATTCTTTGTCTCAAAGCCTCCATAAGGCCTCCAGCAAGGCTCTGTGGCCACACTCCAAGGCATCCTTTCATAATACTTGGGAGTGGGAGAGGTTTCCAAACACATGAGACCTGGGCCACCGTGACCTTGAATCACAAATTCAACATAGGCTGATTCAGATCACGGTTTAAAGCCTTAGCCAGAAAAGGTTCCTGTTGGATTAAACATTGTACAATTCTTGATTGGGTAACGAGGTGTGTAGGATAGGAAGGGCAGCAGGGCTAATTCCCACTGGAGGAAGAGAACACACGACTTCAGGATGCTCTGCTCTAGGTGGAGAGCTGCTGAGGGTGGTTTCCCTCAAGCACAGAAAATAACCTGGAATGCATGTTCACCCCAACCCCCACATACGGGTCCTGGTGGGGGCTGGAGAGTGAGGAACTCAACGACTTGGCTTTTTTTTTTTTTTTAATCTATAGTTGACTAACCCTACAGAGAGTAATCAAAACACCAAGATCTGAAGATTATTCCAGAGAGCAAGGGGGCATACACCAGGTGGCCTGAGAAAGAACCTGCAGTGGCTAGAGTTTCTCCAAGAGGAAGGGGACACTAATGACTTTACTCCCAAAGCCCTGTCCAGCTGCCCAGCAGCCTGGGCATCTACCAGAACTAGGCGAGGGGGTTATTCTGCCCTGATGGTAGGATCACTTCCTTCCCCACAGAACAATCACCCCCACCTCTTTCCCTGGCCAAATCCGTCCCTTATCCCACCTCCCTACACTCTTACCACCACTCTCCTCCCATCTGGTCACCCCTGAGGACTCTCAGGAAGTTCTCTGAGAGAGCACCCCCTGCAGCATCTTCACTAGAGTCTCAGGCACTCCAACAGGCAGTCAGCCTGTGGCCCGCTACTTGGAGGAGCAGATGGAGAGTGTGGCACCAGCGGAGAACACCCAGAAGGCTGGGTACAGAGCTTCCGTAAAGTCCTCCTTGTACTTATACATCAGGTGCACCTTGTCACTGGAAACAGCAAAGAAAATGACAAAGCCATGGTCACAGTTGAGAAGCACACCAACCCGTGTGGCCTTGGTGGAGGGCAGGGTTTTCTCCACATTGTTGTGCCAGGCAGAGATCTTGGTGTTAAACCACTCCACGCACCAGGAGGCGCTGTTGCGGCCAAGACGGCTTTCGGGGCCCTGCCGGTCCATGCTGCCATAGCAGACGCCCATCCCACAGAAGTTGTTCTTCTGGAGCTCCACCTCCCAGTAGTGGATCCCTTTCTTGTAGCAGTGCAGGCCTAGCACCTGAGAACAGTATGTAAACCTCTGGGGATGTGGCCTGTAGTTCTGGGGTGTTTCAGCCACAGAAGCTACAGTGTAGTTCTCCGACAGGGCCACTTTGTTGTAGGCAGTATTGTAGTCCAGGATGACTTTAACGGCATCTGAGAAAGCATTACCAAGAAATCAATTACAAGGAGCCCAAGGTGTTCTCACTTTTAAACCTTTCCTCAACTGATACTATTATTCATTTGCTTTATCCATTCCTCCATCTATCTATCCATCCATCCATATATGAAGTCTGGCAATTAAGTTCGTGAACTCACCCTAGAAAAAGTGCTACATGCCTCATTGCTGAATATCACTGTGGTCACTTTCGAAGCACACCCCTTGGGAAGTGAGGCACTGACGCCAACACCTAGTCCACCCTCCAAAGCAATTTGGGAACTCTTTTCCTGGAATGGCCGTCAGAGCTGTCATTGTATTACCCTTGATGTCTTGAATGTCATCAAAATGTCTTCCTTTCAATATTTCCTTTATCTTCGAGTATTAAAAAAGTCATTGGGGGGAGTTCCCTGATGGTGTAGTGGCTTAAGGCTTCGGCGCTGTCGCTGTCAGCGCTGCAGCCTGGGTTCAATTCCCAGCCAAGGAGCTACCCACATTCCAAAAAGCAAAAAACAAACAAACAAAAAAAAAGTCATTGGGGGCCAGAATAGGTGAGTAGGGAGGGTGTTCCAATTCAGTTTTGTTTACTGGCTAAAAACTCCCTCACAGACAGTGCTACTGTGAGCTGGTACATTGGTGTGATACAAGAGCCATGAGTTGTTGGTGAACAGTTCACGTCATTTTTGTCTTAACTTTTTCATGCAACCTTTTTAGCACTTCCCCAACAGAAAACTTGGTTGACTGTTTGTCCAGTTGGTACAAATTCAGAATGAACGATCCCTCCAATATCAAAAAAGGTTAGCAGGAGTTCCCTGATGGTGTAGTGGCTTGAGGCTTCGGCACTGGTGCTGTCGGTGCTGCGGCCTGGGTTCGATTCCCAGCCAGGGAGCTACCCACATACCAAAAACCAAAAACCAAAAAAAAAAAAAAAAAAAAAAAAACCAAACAAAAAAAGTTAGCAGCACTGCTTTTGACTCTTGATTTGGACTGATAGAATTTCTTTGGTCATGGAGAATTGGCTGATTTTCATTAAGCACTTCGATGCTTTGTTTTAAGGTCGTACACCCTTGTTTCATCACCAGTGATTAACACGACCCAAAACATCGTCTTTCCTCTCCAAAAGGTCTTGGCAAACTTCAACTCTGCTGTTTTTGTTCATGGGTGGGCTCCTTCAGGACTATTTTTGCACACACCTTTCTCATGTCAAGATATTGAGTTAAGATTTTCCTGTTTCTCTATTGATGTGTACATGTTCTGCTATGCTTCTCTCAGTCAATGATTGACACATAATTTGATGAATTTTTTTTTTTTTTTGCTTTTTGGTATGTGGGTAGCTCCCTGACCGGGAATCGAACCCAGGCCGCAGCACTGACAGCACCAGCGCCGAAGCCTTAAGCCACTACACCATCAGGGACCTCCCCAATTTGATGAATTTTTGCAATGTTTTTGTCAGTTCTTCTTGTTACTGACTGCCTTGACCTCTCTTTATCAGTGACGCTTTCTTTCCCCTCAGAAAAACATTTAATCCATTTGTACACTGCTGTTTTCTTCATGGCATTATCCTCATAAACTTGGACTAACATGTCCCTGATTTCACTTCCACTCTTGCCAAGTTTAAGAAATTCAATGTTTGTTTGTTGCTCTAATTCAAGCTCCAACATTCTAGCAATGACACACAAAAACACACAACAATAATGAACGCCACAGTAAGACACTGCCACATGTGGACATGAACACAGCTGTGAGATGCAGATATACCAAGGTTATGAAACCTTACTGAGTTGTTTGTACAGTAATGCCAACGGTAAGTGCATGGTGGCAAGTTCATGAACTTAACTGTCAGACCACGTAGCCACCCATCCATCCAGGTGTCCACCCATCCATCCATCCATCCAATCTATCCTTCCTACTAGCCATGGATTCATCCATACATAACTGAGGCCTAGATGAGAATGCATAATTCCAAAGAGGGAGGAGGGGTGGGATCCAGAGTCTGACCGAGGAACTGGCCTTGGGGAAGAAGACAGAGAAGGAAGGAGCGAGGGTGTAGATTCAAGTGAGAAGACAACTGAGAGGATGAGGGAGTGAGTCCCCCTCTGGAGTGTCTCTCTTCTTTGTGAAGCAGAGGAGGCTGGGTGGGACAGGGAGAAGACTGAAGTTATGGCAAGTGGGAAGGATCTGGAAAGGCAACAGAGTTGAGAGAAAAACCAGATCAGGAGTGCTGGCAGTGGGACCAGTCATGTCTCGGGCAGAGCCACTGGCTACAGGTGCTACTTACACTCTAGGAGCTCGGGCCTGGACTTGGCTAAGAAGGCCTCCAGCACCTTGGCCTTGAGAGGCCCCAAGTTCGGCTGCGAGGTGTTGGCTTTGGCTGAAGCTGAGTGAGGAAACAGAAAGCCATTTTCAGTAAAAACTCAGAGTGGACACCCCACTGCCCCTTGCTCACAATAACTCACCCTCCAAGTCAGCTTGTTTTAAATCCACTAACTGTTCCGGGGCTCCAAAGGTGAGAATCTTGCTGGGTGACACAGTGGCTAGGAATGAGGCAGAAGCATGAGTTGGGGACACAACAGCAAATGGCCTAATGGCCTCTACTCCCTTCCAAGCTGATTTTCAAGAGCCCCTTCTATACATACACACCTGGATGGCCAGGACAACACAGTTGAGTCCAGACATGGCTATACTCATCTTACTCATCTCACTCATTTACACCCATTCTCACCTCCAACCCCAGGCCTGCCTGCCATTACAGAGCATAATCCTTGAACTGAGACTCCATCACAGAACCCAGACAGGACAGGTTAGCTTTCACTGCCAACATTTAGTTTGGCACTTGGGCAGTCCCAAGACATAAACAGAGCAGAAACTCATAACTTACGAAGTTTTTTGGTTTTCTTTTCTTCTTCTGAAAAAGAAAAATTTTCAGTATTAAGCTATTTTGAAGCACAACACAATGACCCTTTCAAAAGTCCATCATAACATTCATTTGCATGAATGTGACCCATACAAATAAAGCAAGGATGTTTTAACCTGAAAAAGATAAGGGGCCAACAGGCAAATGCTTGTGTGGTGACAGCAACGTGCATCAGTGGTTGGTGAGAGAGACTCACTAATAAGGAATATGATGGAATTTGCTGGGGTAATGGAAATTCTTAATCTTGATTTGGTTAGTGGTAACACAAATGCATTTGTCAAAATTCATCTAACTATACATTTAAGATCTGTGCATTTTACTGGAGGTAAATGCTATCTCCACCAAAGGAAAAAGGTAAAAAAAAAAAAAAAAAAAAAAAAAAAAAAAAAAAAAAAAAAAAAAAAGAGTCAGCAAAAAAAATGTGCTGGCCAAGTATCACAATAGTTTTTAAGAACTGTCTGGAGCGTGTGCCCATGAGAACTGAGTTAGCTAAAACAGTGGTTCTCAAAGTGGGGTTCCCAAAGCAACAGCAGCAGCAGCAGAAGCACCTGGGAACCCACAGGAAGTACAAGTTCTTGGGCCCTACCCCAGACCTCCTTTGGGGCCAGTGGACCCAGCTCCCTCTTCGACCCACTTCAGAGTTATATTCCTCAAGAGTTGTTTTCGCTCTCCACCCCATTTCGTCACCTGCCACTCCTCTCCCTCCCACTCCAATTGGACCAGCATTTTGGGAGGACCCCAGGCTGTGATGCCAGCTTAGATCCCAGGGCCCCCTCCTCAGTCATCACAGTTCTTAGGAGCCTCATGTGCACTGTGACTCGTACCCCTCTAACCACCGCCTGCTTCCCCATCTCAGTCTCACAGTCGCCTCCACATCTCGCTCATGCTAAGAGGGGAGCTGGTGATCTGGGGCAGCGATTAGGAAACTTACAGGAGGAAAATGACTTGAGAAGGAGGCAGGCTTATAGAACTATTTCACCTCTTTCACTGCCTTTTCACGCAAGGTGCCCTTCCACATTGTCCAGCTCAGAGGAGGGCTCCCTCCTCCACCTGCATCAGGCATCCCAGCCCCTGACTCCACTCCATTCAGGGACTAATACCAAACATCTGTCTGCCAAAAACAACCTAAACACTAAAACAAACAAACCAACGACAACCAAGACACCCCGAGTTCTCTTATCCTCTAACCCCCCCAATGGTGCGGATATTACTCCGCCGTCCATACTGACTTTAGGGAGGCAACACAGCCAACAGCTGGGTGGCATATTTATGGCCTTTAAAGAGCTTCCCACTCTGTGTCCCATGTGAACATCACTCATACCAACCCTGTGAGGTTGATATCATTATGGCCCAAATTTGATAGATGAAACCGAGGACCATTGTTCTCCACAGTCCACATCTCAATGGCACGAGCCTTCTCAACAAGAGTGACATCACCCCCAAGGGGGCAAAAATTGATTTTTGGGGGTAGGGTTAAAAAAAAAATCTTACTCTTTTAATGTATAAAAACACAGTATATAAACATGTACATGTTGGTATTAAAATTTCCTGGGTGGGGGTCATCAGGAAAAAAGTGTTTTAAATGGCTGGGGCAAAGGGAGAAGTGGGCAACAATGAATAAAGGTTGGGCAGCGCTGTGACAGCAGAGGCACGTGCCAACTCAAAACTGGACAGCTCTGATCTACCAACGAGGTTCAGCCTCTGCTCCTCTGGGACCTCCCTAGTCTCCTCCAGGGTACTCTCCTCCTTTCAGAACCTGGGTGTTGTAAATATGTCCTGAGACCAGCCAGCTTTGGTCATGGTGCTGTTCCAGGCAGCTCGAATACTAAGGCTGACAGGCCAGTCCTCCCAGGTCTCCCAGCGGAGCCACAGGCCCTCCAACTTCCACTCAGTGGGGTCAGAGCCACACTTGACTGCAGATGTGCTCGGGCCCAGAGTGACTTGAGGTGGGCTGTGACACCTGTGAGTATCTCAGCCAGAGCCCTGACTAGCCACAGCCATGCTGCTGCCACAGGGACCGTGGGGTTACTTACTTACAACCTTCTTCACAGGGCGTGAAGGTTTGTGCGTGGGTGCCGTGCCATGCTCTGCAGGGTCCCCTGTGCCAAAGAAGGGGTTAGTTTATGTAGCTCCTCCAAACCAACGCCAGGAGCCAGCTTTGCCAGAGGTGGGCGGGTAGCTGGTTCACAAAGATAGCCATTTCCATGGACCTCCCCCATCCCATCATGTCCAACAGCTAGAAACCAGGTAAAAGAAGGACCAGTTTGGAGTGTCCTCTTTTCTCTGGCTTAACATATAGGTGGGGCCGAGTCTTTTCTCCACCAGCACCCAGCTCCATGACCTCCAACCCCTCTCTGAGCGTCAGTTATTTCAGCACACAACAGGCGTGAGGCCCGCGCTCATGGTGATGAGATAGACACCTGGCGGGTAGTGGTAGCTCCTTCCTTCGGGGTTTTCTTTCATGAGAAACTCAGCCCCAGTGCTCTGGATTAAGACCCTCTCTTGCACTCTAAGATGCTGAGGGGATCCATCCCAATTCAGGGGTCCCAGTGAGGGAGTGGGGGGAAGGGTTGCTAATGGTTACCTGAGCCAGTGGGCTCCTCAGACTTCTTGTCATGGGGCTGCCTGAGACACCGCTTCAGCTCGCTTTTGAGGTCTGCAGTGCTCTGGCAGATGCCCTTTATCAGCTCGTGGTTCAACTCCACCTTGGGGACGTAGACTGGCTTCGTCGAGATTCCTTGCAGCTTTGCCGCTTTCTGAAACAAGCCAGAGGGTTAGGACAGGTGGCTCCATGAAGCCAGGGTCTGGGCTCAGGCCTCAAGACCCCTGGGAGGAGCTTCCCTGTGCCTATAGGTGTGAAGTCCTACCAGTATTCTCAAATTACAGGCCAGAGGTCCCCAGGCATTCAAATGCCACTTTACAACAGCAATTTGGAGCTGGAAGAGCCCTCAGAGGTTGCTCACCTCATAGATGGGGAAACTGGAGTCTAGAAATGACAAGTGTTCTGCCAGGAACTTTGCCAATTAGTGGCAGGAACAAAGTTGGGACCCAGGTCTCCTGACCCCCATGGATGGAGAAGTCTAGGAGACTCAGGACCAGCTCTGTCCTTCAAGAACCAGCTCTGAACACATGTTCTGAATATGGACAGGGAAGCCCCAAGGATACAGGATTCAGGCAGGGCACATCTGACAAAAAAGGAAGGGTCTTATAGAAGGTCCCAAACCACCTTGAGACAAAAATCAGTTCACAAAGTATCAAGGTAGGGGTTGTTCGGAAGATGGTTTGGGAAAGAGGGAGACGGCATATGCAGTAGATGGCCCCCAAGATTCCCCACCCACCAGGGTACATATCCTATATAATTCCCTCCCCTTGAAAAAAAAACAGGTTAGTGAATGTGAGAGGATGCTACTCCAGTGATTAGTTTACATTATATGGCAAAACTGAAGAAATCTTACAGATGTAATTAAGATCCCAAATCTGTTTTTTTTTTTTTGTTTGGTTCCCTGAGCGGGGATCGAGCCCAGGCTGCGGTGGTGAGAGCGCCAAAGCCTAGCCACTACACCACCAGGGAACCCCCCACAAATCTGCTGATTTTGAATCCATCAAAAAGCTGAGTTCTCCTGTGTGGGCCAGACTTAATTAAGTAAAAGCCCTTAAAAGAGAGGTTGGGCCTTCTTGGTGGGAAAAATTCCCCTGTAGGCTTTGACCAAGTTGGGGGAGGCCCACGAAGCAAGGAATTGCAGCAGCCTCTAGAAACGGAGAGTGACAGCCAGCAAGAAAGTGGGGCCCTTCCCAGCCAGGGAACTACCCACGTATAAAAAAACAAACAAACAAAAAAAACAAAACAAAAAAAAAAGGGAGTTCCCTGATGGTGTAGTGGCTTAAGGCTTTGTCGCTGGCGCTGTCAGCACTGTGGCCTAGGTTCGATTCCCAGCCAGGGAACTACCCACGTATAAAAAAACAAAAAAAAACAAAAAAAAAAAAACAAAGTAAGTGGGGCCCTTAGTCCTGCACCACAAGGGACTGGATTTTGCCAACAACCATGGGAACTTAGAAAACCCTAAGCTCCAAAAGGAATGCAGCCCTACCAACACTGAGTAGTGCAGCCTGTGAAAAACAACCCCCAAGTCATGCCCAGATTCCTGACCCAGCATGTGAGACTGTAAATGTATATTCTAAGCCACGTTTGTAGAAAGTCGTCACACAGCATAGAAAACTAATGCAGCGTGCGTCTCAGGGGTGCTTCCCATGACCTCTCCCAGCTCCCATTCCCTGAAGCCTGACTGCCCCTGTAATCAACATCAGAATGCTAGGCAGCAAGAACAGTCAACAACATCCTCATCAAGACCCACCTCCAGAAATTCAAACTCATCCCCTTTAGTCAGGGCAAGCTCAATGTCCTCCTTCACAGTCTGGATCTCACTCTTCTTCTTGAGGAGGATCTGGTATATGTTGTCAAACTTGCTGCTGACCCTCTTCTCCTCTTCTTTTATCTTTCGTGTGGAGCTGGCCTCTGAAGCGTCAATGAGCGCCTTCATTTCCAAGTATTCCTGTCTGAGCTGCTCCATCTTCCTTTGTGCAGCCTCCTAGGAAGGCCAAGACAACAGGGCATCCAACAGACTGGCCAAAAGCTAAGCCTGGGTACCAATGTCGGTGAGAGGTGGAGCCCCAGGAATGCTCACTGGGACTTTGTGGGGGTACAGGGGCGCACCATGGCTTTGGAGAGCAATCTGGCAATATCTAGTGAATTTGAAGGCACTCATACCCTATGACCCGACAATTCAATCCAAGGCGTATGTAAGGTCTGTGTGGAAAGTACCCGGCCATGTAACCGTTCTCGTTACATTATCAGTGGCTGGATTTTTTCCAGACAGCCCTTGTATTCTAGTAACATTCTCAGATACCTGTCCCAGAGGCATACACAAAAATGTTCATAAGCAGCATTGTTTCAATTAGCAAAACCCCGGAAACAGGAGACTGAATACAGGCTGCCTATCATTCATACGATGGAATGTTAAACAGTAAGGAACATTAATGAACTGGGACAATGCAGGGAAAAATTTCCATGAGGGAAAAACAACATGTAGAAGAAGACACAACATGGGAGTTCCCTGATGGTGTAGTGGCTTAAGGCTTCGGCGCTGGCGCTGTCAGCGCTGCGGCCTGGGTTCAATTCCCAACCAGGGAGCTACCCACATACCAAAAAGCAAAAAAAATAAATAAATAAATAAATAAAAAAAAAATAAAAAAAAATAAGAAGACACAACAGTACTGATGATCTTTATATAAAGCTTAGAAAGAAACAGATTGGTAGTATTTATTGCGAAAGGGATGCACACAAACATAAAGAAGTATAAAGAAATCCATGGAAATGAATGAATAAATTCAGGATAGTACAGTAGACTCTTAGTTAACCGGAACCCAAGCAACTGGTACAAAAAAATATCTTTAATTTTGTGCTAACCCTCTTCTCCACAAAAAAAAACTTCAATTCTGTGCCAATGCATGTGAGTGTTGGCCATTGTTTGAGAGTGCCAGGTACATTTATCTGGCATCTACCCATAGCCCCAGGTGCCAGTTAACTGGTAGTCTACTGTAGTTACCTCTAGAAGAGAGGAAGGAGGACATAAAAAGGGAGAAGCAGAATAGGGGCTTCATCTGCACTGGTGATATCTTCTTTCTTAAGCTGGGAAATAGTTCACGGGTAAGTTTTTGTTTGTTTGTTTTTTAAAGAAAGAGTAGAAGGCTGCTCTAGAAAATTTCTAGAGGCTATCATCCTGTAGAACTGCACTGTCCAACACCATATCATAGCCACTTGCTGCATGTGGTTACAGAGCACTTGCAATGTGGCTCATCCAAATTAAGATATGCTGTAAGTGAAATACACATTGGCTTTCAAAGACTTAGTACCAAAAAAAAGCACTATAAAATATCTCATTAATAGCTTTGTATTGATTATATGTTGAAATGGTCATTTTTTGACTACTGACTTAAAATGTATTATTAAAATTAATTTCAAGGGTTCCCTGGTGGCCTAGTGCTCTCACCGCCATGGCCCGGGCTCAATTCCTGGTCAAGGAACCACATATACTCACACACACCCACACACACACACTTTAATTTCACTTTATTCAAATTAAAGTTACAGATAAGGTTCACGTTATATTTTTATTGGAGAGCATTGGTTTAGATTAGAATCAAATATAACAGACAGAAATAAACAAAAGCAGGGCAATATACATGGAGATTGAAGTTCAGCTATTTCATTTCCCCACCCTTTACTCTGCCACCTCCAATGTGCCTACTAAAAGTCCCCCCTCCACCCCATGTTCATTCTCCTCCTCTTCCTTTAAGTAAGAGAATACCCCTGGAGTCTCAGATGGGCACATGGCTGCCCAACCATACACTACATTTCCCAGCCTCCCCTGCAGCTAGGCTTAGTCATGTGACTAAGCTATTCCTACTGCAGCATGAGCAGAAGTGATACATGCAACACTCACTCTTTTTCCTTGTCTCATTTCTTACAGGCTACAACAAGATGTAACATTGACTCTCTAAAACATGTAGCTTTAACCAAAGAGATGAGGAAAACACCCTATGAAATAGTGGGACAATAAGAAGGAAAGACTGTAACTCCCTGAACAATCATGTGGAGCAGAGCCATCCCACTAGGCTGGGTTGTTCATCTCCGGCCTTGAACTGTCAGTGAGCAAAATAAATTTCATCTTATTTAAGCCTCCGAATGTTGGGAGTATCTTTGTTTCAGCAGTTTAGCCTGCCCTCCAACCAATGCAGATACTTTCATGTGTATCCTTTCCTTTAAACCTCAGTCATCTTTAGAAAGAAGTTGTGATTCTACTGTACAGAAGGAAAAGGAAGGCTCAGAGATCTACCATCATGTCCAAAGTATCGCAGGCTAGCATCTAACCCAGATCTCATCTCCTTAAGCCACAGCTGCCATGATAAAACTGTATGCTGAAGCTCCAGAACAGGGTATTTAAAAATCAAATCCTCTTTTAATATAAAAGCAATGCAACCTTATAAAAATTATAAAAACCAGAGGGAAAAACACCATCCCTATTTCTACCACTCCAACCCTTGCACTACTATCCTTTTATACTCTTTCTTCTGGTCTTTTTTCCTATGCTTACTGTAATGGGTTGAATAGTGGCCCCCACAAATTATGTCCACATTCCAGAACCTCTAAACATGACCTTACTTAGAAAAACTCCTCACAGATGTAATTAAGGTTAAGACTCTTGAGATAAGATCATCCTGCATTAGGCAGGTGGGCCCTAAATCCAATGACAAATGTACTGTTAAGAGACAGAAGAGAAGACACAGAGGGAGGAGGAGGCCATGTGAAAACAGAGGCAAAGATTGGACAGATGTAGCCAGTCTAGGAATGCCTGAACCGCCATAAGCTGGAAGAGGCAAGGCAGGGTTTTTCCCTACAGCCTTTGGAGGAAATGTGGCCCTGTTTGACACATTGATTTGGGACATCCAGTTTCCAGAACTGTGAGAACACATTTCTGTTGTGGTAAGCCAAGTTTGTAGTAGTAATTTGTTAGGGTAGCCCTTGAAAACAAATGCACTTCCTTTTTATAAATAGATGCAACTCTGGTGGGTACACATTTTTGCTTCCTGTTTTTCCACTACTCAAATAATGACTACTATCTATAGTACTTCTTTTCAACCCTACGTTTTAACGATTCCCTGAAGGCTGGCCATGTAGAAAGTCTCTGGTTTTTGTCTGTGGAGGATCTCTCCTGGGCACATAGCTTCTTGCATGTTTTACAAGGTTGATGTTTAATTCTGACACTGTGAATGAACATAGGCCTCGAGGAGGTCAGAGCTCAGCCTGTGCTGCCTGGAGGCCAAGGGAGGTCCCTGGGCCAGGGATGGTGGTGGAGAGCCCTCTCACTCACCTGCACATCCTGCTGCCTGGTTCTCACATCTTCCAGTGCTCTCGATGCACCGTTAATCTGACTGTATATGATGGTCAGTTTGTGCTTTAACTTGTCCTGTGGAGAAGACAAACAAGGGTGAGAGGACACCTCAGCCCACCCCCCACCCCCACTGGTACCCAACACCAGGACCACCACCCTGAATCTTTCCCACCCTGAATTTTCACTGCTTGTAGCTTTTTAAAGCATTCTCCTATTTATTGCCTCTCTCCAACCTTTCCTGGGGATAGCAGCATAAAAAAGTTAGAGTACAGAATCTGGAGCTGGACAGACCAGGGTTCCAGTCCCAATTTCCAGCTTTCCAAGTCTCCCACCTCAGTCTCCTTCGCCACCAAACAGATACAACTGTTCCCACCTCACAGCGTTAGTGGGTGGATTAACTGAAACAATGGAAGTCCTCTGCACAGTGCCTTGGATCTTATAAAGACAAACTAAATGTCAGACTGTATGACTATGATCTTTTTTACGAGGACCCATTTTACAGGTGATGAAACTGAGGCGAGGAGAATAGCAAGGTGGCCAAGCTCACAGAGATACAGAAAGCTGGGACAGCTGCTTCAGTCATGGCAGATAAGGTCACTCAAACCAACCCTCCCACTGCAAACAACCAGAAAAGCAGGCCAAATATGGGGGGAACTGTTAAACAATAATAAAGAGCTAACAAAGCAGGAAAGGACTAGAAAGCCAATATCCAGGAGAAGGAAACCCAGAGATAAGCCTGACATCTGGGGTTGTCCTCCCAAAGCCACCTGCCAATTCTGGAAGACAGCTGGGAGAGCCTCTGTCAACCTCAGGGAGGAAGGGGGACAAATATGAGAGTCCAATGTCCACTTGATAAGCCCCACTGGTAGGGACTTCCAAGGGCCACACCTTAGGAATTAAGGATAAAGCAGCAGTAGACCAGCCCACCATCAGCTCAATACCTGAAACTGAATTAAGATGAATTAGAATTGCTAGGCCCCAGCCACCTCCAGAAGTAAAGGTAAGCTACATGTGAAGGGAGATAATATCATCTCAGGTCTCTTAGTATTTCTATAAAGTTTCATAGTCAGTATCTGAGTCCCCTACCTCCCTGCTCAGGTGAAATGTTGGGACATAAAAATGAGAAGGAAAATCAGCAGCAGCACCACCACCGTAATAAAAGCAGCTAGTATTTATTATGTGCTTGCTACAAGCCAGGAGTTGTTCTAGTGTTTTATGTGTATTAACAAATTTAAAGCTAAGAACAAAACCATGAGGTAGGAGTCAACTGCCCTCCATAGAGGAGGGTATTGAAGCACAGAGTAATTAACTGGGTTCACCTAGGTCACATTGCTATTAACTGGTGTTAGAAGATCCTGGTGTTTAAACTTATAGACATGTATCAGAACTGACAACACTGGAAATTTCTATTAAAAGAAAAACACAAAACACAATTTACTTCCCCTAATTAGCTGGCTCAAGATACTCCTCCCTTCCCCTTTCCTGCCTCTCCCACTCTACTAGGGACAGTCAGGGCTGAACCTGACCTTGAACCTGGATTTAAACAACACAGTGACAGTCACAAGTAAGAGCAGCAGAGCCCAAGGCCATACTAACTCGACCCCGAAAACTCACGTCACTGATGATGTTTCAGATTCGACCTCTCTGACAACGCCCTTTGACCTGGTCTCTAACAATGGCCAAAATAAACTGGGCTAAAGGCTGAAGGCCACGCACAGGCACATCTGGCCTAGCAGGTCTCAGAGCTGAAGAAATCTCAGAACACCAGGGGGGTTGACAAATGTTTTATCTGTGAGAGCCACTCTTAACAGTGAACTCCTGAATTCGAAAATCTTTAAAAGATTTTACCCACCATTAATCAAACATATATGGCGGTCTCCTGATGGTAGAATGGGGCCCAAAATCCACTCCAGACAAAAGGAGAGTAGCCCAAGGACTTTGCTAGTCACAACAATCACCTACTCAAGGGTAGAGAACTTCTGAAATTCTGATGATGCCTTCACAGAGCGGGGACTTGGGTCATCCACATGAGAGACCCCACAGTCCTGAGTCTGCCCCAAACTAGTGACAGAGACACGTCAGCTGCCCAAAAGTGAGGCATGGCCCAGTTGGGGCTGGCTGTGCCACCAGCAGTGAGCAACAGGAGGGCTGGAAAAGGAGACTGGGTAAAGGACTCAGCCAGGATCCTGGAGAAAGAGGTGAGGGGAAGGGGGAAGGACTATTACAAGGACTGAAAAGCCAAGTGTTTTCAGCACAAAAATAAACTGGGTGCAGACTCCAGCTCTGGACCCTGAGGGCCAAGTGAGAACTGTGGCTCTGGCACAGGCTAAGAGGCCTTCTGCCCCTACTGCCTTCTGCCTCCATGGACAAGAACTTCTCAGAAAGGCCCGTCAGCCGGAGCAGGGCTGCCCTGTCTTCAGGGGCAGGCCCAGGCACCCTGAGGCAAAGAAGACCTGGACAGCCTGCCTCTCTGCCCAGGGAGCTCTCCTCTCCCCTGGGTGGAGTAACAGAAATGCACATTCACTGCAAACGCTGTTTATAGGTGGCCTCCTTTCATCCCCTGATCACCTTCTAAGACAGGTTCCATTACTGTCCCCTTCTTTAGGATTTCCCAGGTAGGAAGCAGAGCCAGAATCCAAACCCACGTCTCAACCTCCAGCTCTGGCTAGAGCCAGTGTCAACTAGACACTGCCTGACACTGGGGCCTGCCTACAAAGCACTTTGCACACAGCTCCCCTCTCTGGAGCCCCCCAACCATCCCATTTTACAGATGAGGAGGCTGAGGCTCAGAACTTCAGTGACTGGCCCTAAACTAGTACTAATGTGGTGCAGAGCAGGGCTCCTAGCTCCACAGGCTAGGCAGGTTTTTCCCTATGACGGTTGGAAACCCAGATGGCTGGGCCTCAGAGGTCAATTCTAAGGCTGTGCCTAGAGGTCTGGCTTCTGAGACTCAGGGAAGAAGTCCAGAGGAACCCAGCTCAGACTGAAAGAAGCAGACCAGGCCAGACAGTTTGTGGTGGGGCGGAAGCAAGGCCTGATTGCCACTGCAAGTTTCCCCCAGGACAACATGAGGACAGTCCTTGTTCTCCATCAGTGCTGTAAGAATGAAAGGAAATCAGGGTACACTTTCCAGATTAGACTGATATAACAAAAGGTGATTTGACTACACCTGCTCAGTCTCTGCCTTAAGTCCACAGGGGGCGTTATGATGCCCCCAAACTACTAAAATCAACACAGACCTGGAAAGTCCCTTATGAATCCTCCTGGTCCTACCTCCTCACTTTACTGATGAGGACTCAGTCCCGGGGGCCAAATCCTGTGCTCAAAGTCACACAACCAGGATGGAGGGCATTATGGTGCAAGACACTGGCTCTCCCTATGAGTCATACCCAAGAATTCCTCACACTCTAAGGAATCCTCTCTAGTCACTAGAACTCTCTGGCTCACCAACAGCTCTTGCTCATATGACCTCAACCCTCCAGGAATGTCTCATGTTCTGGACTCTGTACACTTAGATATGGAGCTGGTTCCTGGGGAGAAATGGCAAACTGGAATCAAACAAGCGGGACCCAATACCTAGCCACTTCCTGGGTTCCTCAGGCTAAAATAACTTTTCTGGAACTCCATTTCCTCAACTGGAAAATGGGATTAATTATACTCACCTCCTGAGTGTTGCCAAGATTTAATGAGTGAACAGAGGTAAACTCCAGGGCTCATACTTGGCGATCAAAACCTTCTATTAAAACCATCAAACAAGTACAATACTTAAGCAACATCACCTGTGTCTTCTGTCCCAGATCTCAGGCCCAACAAGGCCCATTCTTCCATCCAGGTGATTCAGGGTAGGATGGCACCCTCCGCACAACCCAGCAACACAGGCTACCCCTCTGCGCCCTCCGCCGCCACTCCCTACCTCCAGGTCAGCGCTGGCCTGGCTCAGGGGCACAGGCGAGCAGGTCTTGTGGTCCACCAGGCAAATATGGCAGATGCACTCGCTGTGCTCGGGGCAAAAGAAGTCCCGTAACCGGTTGTGCTGAGGGCACTTGCGGCGCAACAGGTCTTGAACCGGCGGCTGCAGTGGGTGGTCACGGAAGGCAGGGCTGTCGAGGTGCGGCCGCAGGTGCTCTTGGCAGAAAGAGGCCATGCACACGAGGCACGTCTTGATGGCGGCCTCCTTCAGGCAGTGGTCGCAGGCCACCTGGCCGGTGGTGCTGGGGGCCGTGGCACGAGCGGGCGGCGTCCAGCCATCGGGGAGCGTGGCACGGGCCAGCTCGGACTGCAGGAACTGCTCCACCACTGTGCACAACACAGTGTTCTTGCGGAGCTGCGGCCGTGCGGAATACCCGGCGCGGCATTGAGGACACAGGTACGGCGGGCCCTGGACGGCCCACGTCTCGTCCAGGCACGACCCGCAGAAGTTGTGGCCGCAAGGAGTGGTGACCGGGCTCTTGAAGGGCTCCAAGCAGATGGAGCAGGTCAGCTCGTCGGCCAGGGAGATGTCTGCCATGGCGCTCC